>JALLOT010002024.1:0-13571 GCA_036939595.1 Thalassiosira livingstoniorum | reverse complement strand
ATCTGATTCACTCCATGACAGAAGAAGCAGTAGCAATGATGGAACAATACTCGAAAGTTATCATGTGAACCCAGCTGATCAAAATGAAGCACATTTTAGTGCTACAAATAAAAGCTCGTCATGGACGATTGAAGACTGCGAAGGATCAAAAGAACGACCCAAATACTTGAAAGGTTATTCAAATTCTTCAACATCGAGCTCTGTCCGACGTGCCACCTGGAACATGGATGATTACGAAGTTGCTTCTGACGAAGATGAGGATTTATTTTCGGCACCTAGAATGTCCAGTGCTGGAAACTTTTTCACTCGACAGTTTCAGCGCACATCACGTACATCAGCAGAAACAACTCCTTCCTCTCAAATTAACTCGTGGTCACTTCTCTCGGAGCAGCAGCAAAAACAAAACAGCAATTCAGTGAAAACGCACGAAGTTAAGAGAGCTTTGTTGCGAGCGAGTCTGCTATGCCCTAACGATGATAGCCAACTCCTCGTGCACAACAAAACCAGCCAACCGAATGGTTCTGAGTCATTGAAACCATCGAACCATCGCAATGAACGAAGGTTATGTCGCTCTCTCTTCCTTTCCAGCACAACCCCAGGCATTGATTCAAATAATTCTGGTGCTAATATTGGGAGAGCTGTCAGAGGGGCTCAAACTTTCAGTGGCGCTGCTGCCTTCAGTGCGAAAAATACAAATGAGGACACTGGTCTTTCGAATGAAAAAGTAGAAAGGGTGTTTCAAATGAGTCGCCAATTGACAAATTGCAATCTTTGACAAAACACAAAAAAATAGTGCTTCAAATGGGAGTTGTTGCAGCTGTTTTGCATATCTGTCCGTTGTGATACAGCTCTTGAATCAAATGAATGATGTAAATGTGAGTGTAGATATTGACTGTGCTTTAATATATTGTGGCCTGCTATAGACAAAATATTAAAAAATGATTTTAGCCAGTTTTGCATTTCATTATGTTAGTACTTTTATGAATGATGTATTGAGGCAAACAAATATGACAGCGACAATGACCTACAAAATTGAATACTTTGAATTGATTTATTTTGAAGTTGGATATTTTGTGGCAAAATATTTAATCAAAATCCAGTATCTGCCAGGATATTGGAGGATTGATGTAAGATTAGGACAACCTCAGCTCAATGGTGTGGCTCTCCTAGAATATAAGGACGAGAACTCAATTCAAGTGATGTCCCAAAAGAGGGCTAAAACAGTAGACTTTGGTTCTGCTCTATCCCAAAGGACACACTCACATACTTTTGAAAACTATCACATGGCTAAGTCAAATGTGATAAAGTAAACAACAATGGATGCTGAGTTAATGAAACAACACAAATGTCTCATCAAATGTCAAATTGGAGATAATGACAATATTACAAATTAAGTATGAGTTTCCCTCGAGTTTCCCATCTCTCAAATTGTTCAAATAATCAATTTTTTATCCAATTCTTAAATATCCAAGCACCAACTGGACCAACATCTGTGAAGCCGTCAAGATTCAAGGGAATGGTGCATGTACAAGTACAAACATGGAAATGGGTTAGTGGGGCTTTAAAAATCCAATGATCCCATTCTTATCAGAGAGAATCATTCAAGACCAACTACCCAGGTTTTTTACTTTTCTGGTGGTACAGCTTCTTTTGGCACCACAGCTTCTTGGTTGGCAGATGTCTTTCTTGACAATCATCCAGGGGGTGAAAACAATCATGAAAAATCTACTGAACTTGATAATAATTTTATGGTTTCTAATAATTTTGATGATGAAATAAAAGTTGAGTCAGCGACAAATTATGGGAATGAGGTTGATCCAAGTGCCACACAGACCTTCTCATGATGCTATTTGATGAAATTTCCAAAAGTTTGACACAATCAGTTGGTGTTGATGAGCTCCTGGAATGGGAAAATACTAATATGAGTATTTGCTGTGATCCTGAGAATGTAAAATCTTTAGTTTATGTAGAGCAGAAATATGAATGGGGCATCAAAAAAGATGACACAGGTGAATTGAGTTGATACAATTCTGTGGACTCACTTGGGTCAAAAAATGAAAAAATGACATTCTGGAATCAAGAGAGAAGCCAAGTGTGTCCATTGATGAGTGTCAGTAGTCTAGGCTCTCTTCTAGATGCACAGCATAAACTCTCAAGGATTATGAAGGGAACACAGACCATCATAAAAAATTCCACAAAAATGTTTTGTACTTCACTCTAAAAAATCAAAATAAAGATGACTTATCAACCCAATGGTTCTGTCATACATCAGATTTGTCAACTTTCCTTCATCACAATTCAAAAGAAAAGTATTCAGCAGGGCACACACTTTGTAGAAATTATTTTCAATTCATGGTTGGTAGCTCCATCACAATAATGTGAATTCTAGAATGAATTATGATAAGAAAAGTAATTGAGGGCGAGACTTACAAATGACAAAATCTATCTTAACCAGTCCAAAAAAATTGAATCATAATGTACTTTTACTTTTACAAACAATGTTTGTGTTCTCATTGGTAATAATACATAACTCAAAAGTAGATGTATCTTCTGCAGAAGAGATTCATTTTGAAACACTTTAACATTAGGTACAGATATCAAAACCTTAGAAAACAATTTTAGAGTGAGCAGAAAAGAAAGTGTTTTATTGTCACTCTCATTTTAGTTATGATATGATATCAAGAATTGTTCAAAAAGAAAAAACTACTTCTTGATCTGCTTCATAACAAGAGACTAACTCAGGATCAATGCTTTCATTATATCAATGCCATTACAAACAATAAATAATTTTATTAAACGACTAAAAATGGGTATTTTCAATCCAACCTTATTTTACAATGAATGTAGCTGAATGTCTTTTTCCAAAACTAGAAAGAAAAGAGCAGCCTATGAGGTTGTTTGCAAATGTATTTGATAGCAATTTTTTGTTTCAAAAAGAAATAGAGCAATGCTTTTAACACTTTGTTCTCTACTATTTGGAAGAATTTTCAGGTTGGTGCGTCAAGAAGCAACAATGTTTTTAAGTTTATCAAACAACTTGAGGACAATGTAAGGAAAATTTTGTGTGTCTTGTGCAACAAATTATTTTGACTGCACCAAAATCACCATCAAGAACTGGTAATGCGCTTGCTTAGAGTTAGGTATTTGTGGGTTTTTTCATCAGGTATCAAGTTTAGTTTGTTATCTTCTCTTTAATTGAATTTCCCCCATAAGGTACATGTTGTTTTTTGGTGTGATATCTTGATACAAAATAAATGATTTCCTATGTAGAATTTTCAAACTTGAAAAAACAAGATTTTTATCAGTATGTCATGCAAAACATAATGGTTTTGGAAAATGATGGAGATAGCAGTCAAATTGTAATGAAGATTTCAAATTTATTTCTTGTCAACACATTGCAACATATAGATGGACAGTTGATAAATATCTTTCTATTTATGTATTCAGGCTGAAAAGAATCCTCAAGTATGTAATTCAGTTTTGAACAAATGACTAGTCTATGAAATATAAAAAATGCAAAAGTTATGGAAGGCAAAGCTTTCATAAAACCTGATGCATTGATATCCCAAGATTAATGTCAAACATTACCTGCTAAGATTTTTATTAAAATGTGGGTATATGAATAATCAACATTCTTGAAAGCATTCAAAAAGTCAATTCTTTGATCAGCGTTTTTAGCTCTTACAAAATGCCATCTTCCAAAATAGGATCCTCAAATATTATTTCAATATTAAACTAAAAAGATACAAACTCTGCTTAGAATTTGATCTCTAAAAAAATGTTAAAATCAAAATAATATGTAGAAAAACCTTGTTTGGGTCAATATCAATGAGAACACTGAAACATTTATGCACGTTTTTTGTGTTTTGTCACTGTCAGGGGTTGATGAAAAAAATTACCTAGAATAACCTTTTAATTTATCAACCATAACCAGGGGTAACTGTAGATATTGTTTTTATGATGGCACAGTAACAATATGGTAATATAATAGAGAAACAAGGGTAAATGTTTATGCATCACCTCAAAGTAAAAGGAAAATATGTTCAATATAATGAAAAAACACAATAAATATCAATGTAAAATAATTTATAAATGAACCAAAACAAAAATGTTTACTGACCAGTAGTAGAAGCAAAGCCAAATTGAACAAAGAGAAAAAATGGCACAGAATATTAATATTACCAGAGATTATCCATACATATTTTTAGCAAAAGAAAAATATGTTGCACTATTCCTTCAATAGATAAGTAAGCTTGCTCAACCAATCCAGTGAACAAATCACGAAAAATGAAGAAATCACAAAATCTATTTAGAAACTGTTACAATAATAATTTTAACCATGTTGATATTCATCACAAGTTAACCCAGAACAAAATTATATTTTTTAGACTCTGATCCATCTTAATGATGGAAAGATAGAGCAGTTATTCAAAGTTATTAATATCAAGACTTACAACAAGAACCACACAATATTACTAGAGGGCCAAATTTTTATATGTTGTAATGGGATTAAGTAATTGGTATCATGCCCATTAAGAAAATAAATAATCAGCAATCATACAGAAAAATGATACTAGCATTTCAAATAAATCATATCCAATTATCATGAAGTAAGAGAATTAAGTATATCATGATTTTGAGGTTTCTATCTTGGGTGAAGATGACAGGATCATTATCAGGCTTATGAATTATTGTTTCAACCAACAAAATGCACAAAAATCTAACTAATAAATAATACAACAATAACAGTGTCCTTCCTGTATTTGGACACAAAATGTTCTAGAAAAAGATTTCTGTAGAAATTGTAGTTGAATTTTTCATCCTCCTAAAAACAGACAAGGAAATCTCAACACACTAATGTTAATTTAACTCAAGATTAAGAGATTGGAAAGATGTGAGGGAATGGGTGAAAAGATAAAATCAAGTATTCATTATGAATTTTCTCCATGACATCACCATAAATCACATCTCAATAATTATGATACATATGTCTACAACAATCACATCAACCAACAAACACTAATGGGTTTGCCTTACCAATATCTTTAGTTGTGCACTCTAGAGGTGCAACAGATATGACATGTACTATTTCACACCTTATTTCATTTTTTTTTTTTCAGTATACAAAAACATGAAGTGCATCCCATTTTGAATCCAGAATGGAAGGTTTTTAGAATTAATAATGAGATTTTCCTTTTTATCTTCTCTGATCAATCTTTGTTTGGTCAATTTCCTCATATTGTCAAATTGAAAAATCAAAAGTATGACAAAAAATATTGGTTTATCCTCAATTTTCAGATAGCTCCTCTAGAGATTATAAAGCTGGGGATATCTATAAAATCATAAAAAACTCAACAAAAATCCAAATATAATACTTGGCAATTTTTTACTTAGGACAGTTGAACCAAAACAAAAGTATTCTAAATCATTCAAAGCAATCAAATATTTTTTCTCTGACACAATGGACAATAATGGCTAAAACTAAAATGAAAATACAACACTTGTGTCCCAGCTATTCTACATTATCTAAGACATTGCAAAACCAAAGGAGCCTAGTAGGAGTGCAGATCATATTTTGACATAAGGGGTGTTTGATGTTTTTGCTATTTTCAATGGTGCAATGAAAGCCAGTGACTGGATAAATGGTGAATAGCTACAAATTAAAATCTTCTATAACATAATGATAATATTGGAAGGTATCATCACTGAATCCAAAATGATAGTTGATGATTTAGTAGCTTTTTGATGACCAACAAACTCCCAGGAACCGTCACAAGAAAGAAATGGTGTTGTACTCTTAAAGTCAGTAGATACATGTCATAGGAAGACTGATTCAGTTCTATAAAGGAATCAATATTCTCTGCAAAATATAAATGTCATTGCTTCTTTTTGTCATCTTAACATCCAATACAATCAAGGAACTAGTACCACTGGTAAAATCTTACCATTCTTATGCCCTTTTGTAATTAATCTTAACATCTTATTTTTTAACAAAGGAATTTGTATTACAAGTAAGATCTTACCACTCAACCACCATTTTGTCATCTAACAATAACAACACCCAAAGAAGTGGAGGAATTCCTAGTTCCTTCATCACAAGCTATCAAGAGATCTGTTAAACTTAGATGTTATCCTTCTCCAAAAATACCTGGACCAAAAGTGAACAAAAATAATGTCTTTGTTTTCTATTTTGCTCAAGACAGCTCAAAATATTAGGCCTTGGATAATTTGGCCCCTACATGTCTTATTCTTTGTACTACCAACAATTACAAAAATAAACAAACAAGGAAAGTGAGGAGGGAGAACAGAATTCTTTGTTTTGGACATCATAAAACTGTCAAATCACTTTGATTAAGGGGATTGAATGTGCAGTGATATTCAAGTTTAATCCCCCAAAAGAGTTTAATATGAATATTAACTATGCCATGCCCATAGATAAGATCCTTTGTTACAAATAATATATGTCAGATCATACTGCTATGAAGACAAACTTTTTTGAACCAATGGTAGACATCTTTGGGATCTAAAACAAAAAAGTTTGAAAGATGCCATAAAGCATTTCATAGTCCACAGAACACCTGCACATTTATCATAATCAAAAATATTGGGTAGGAAATCATATTCTAGACTAACTTTCTTTTGATACCACAAAAAAGTTCAGGGTGTTGTATCATTTATAACAATAATACACTGAAACAAATTGGTACCAAAACACAAATCTCACATATTACCACCACCACACTTAACCCCTCTCTTCATCTCATCTGGTAAAACCTGCAATGTGGTTTCAGCTTTAAAAACAAAAGCAAAATAGAACTATGAATTCAATCAATCATTGTATGACTGAAAAATAATGTTTATTTCCAGGAGTAAGTAGATAATACTATCTTGAGGACTCCAAATTATGCACCAATGGTATTCACAAACACCAAAGTGTTTATGAATAAATGATAATATTATGAATTTTGAGTTGTGTCTTTTTTGCTTATGAATGAGTGAATGATTATAGATCTTAAGCTTAACCAAGGATGAATCATTATTGCCAATCAGGCAGTGCACCCAAAACATTTTTCATGTTTCCAATTTCCAATTCAGCCTTTCTGTTGGATACTTCCTTTTTCATTAATATTCTATTATTAAATAGTGTCTCCAAATTCTTGTGCACTAGAGCCAATATCACTTTGATACCAATGAAATTTCCCAAAACACCCCACATCTTGAACTTAAATAGCTAATTGTATCAATTACTAATTGACTCAAGGTCAAATATAATCTTCCACTGGAAGACTGATTTGTATCAGAAAGAAAAGGAAGAATGATTTCTTATATGAAAAAAGCTATGTTTATGTATGTCCATATTGTCAATAAGATGATGACTCAGTAATTTATCACCCATGGTTTCCCTGTGAAATAATTTCATAATGATTCAACTAGTTGGACCTGTCTATGTGAATATATGTAGGTGAACAACATTTCCTGATATTGTACTTGTCATTTTTAAACAAATATGACCCAGATCAATGGGAAGACATTTCTTACTGACAATATGTCATGATCATCTTCTAAAGCACTTGAGAATTATTTGTGCCTGAAATCAGAAATATTTTAAAACATTCAGCAAAGAAAAGCCAGTGGTCTGTCCCTAAAGCAATTCCTTTCTACCTTCATACTCCATTGACATCAAGACACCCGAGACTATAATTTGGCTAGAAATACTACTAGTAGTAAGGGTAGTATTTATTAAGCTAGAAACACCTAACAACAGTAACAATAAAAGAGGTGTTTACACCATAATCTAGATTGGGACAAGAGAAATTTAGCTAGCCACAAAGACTGGGAATAAGGTATACTGGTAAATATTATGATGAATACAGCAGTTGTAATAGTTCCTACTTTTATTTTTTGAAATATACCATACTTATACCAATATTATAAAAATGATGGGAAAATCACAGAAAAGGATCCAAATGAAACTATTTTTTTTACCAAACAGTCATTGAAAAATGAGGGATTGCACAAGAGTTACTTCACATATTTACTAATGGTATTATTTGTAATAGAAAATTAAGCACAATTATGTACAAATAATTACAAAGGAAGAAAATATAATTGGCAATCATTGTGCTTTCATTTCATTCATTGGTTTCAACATCAGAGAGCTCTAGAATAGATGGAAACCACACCAGCCATAATTCTATTACTTATTTGTTAAATTCTTTCAATTTCAATGCAATGGAGTTGATTCCAAGAAATCCTTGTATCAATTGAGCCTGCAAACAATCTTGATCTGATCTTCTCTTAAAAATGCCTGGTTCATGGGGATTTTGACAATAACTATAGTAGAAAAAACAAATATTCAGAATAGTCAAAAGTGCTCAAGATATCCTACTTTAATATCATGCCTGATAACAAATTTGGAGCAGATTTTGCATTAGAGGGGGTCTTCACAACTTATTTTGACAAAACATTAAAGGGGCTAAGGAATTCAAACACTGTAGAAACAATGGACAATTAATTCAAACAATAAACAGTAATTAATTTCTTTCTTAAAAAATAGATTTCATATAACCAAAACACCACAGACACAGATGCCTAAGTTTGTAATACTTTTCTTACCATCAAAACAAAATAACTAGAACACCTTTGATGACTTTGACTTTGACCATAAGAATGCCATTCAATAGTCTATGATGATAATTTATGTTAGGAACAAGTAGAAAAATCCTTCCAAAGCCATTATTTCAATATATTAAATGAAAAAAGATAATTTCTTTGTAATTAATGCCAAGAATGATACTCAATCATAGAAAATACCTTGCAACTGTACCAATATTTTTGACTGTGAGACCAAAGTAATTTCATGATTCTATCTTGTGATGTTGTTGACACTTAAAATATTTCATGTCAAAGCAAATTATCTTTAATAATTGTAGTTTTGCATTCAAAAATTAATTGGTACCCAAAAAACTAAGTCATAAACAGCACAAATACTATTCATTTACCCATAGTAGTTTATCATAGTACGAATATATATCGCTTTAAGTGAATGTACAGAAGATAGGTATAATCAATGCACAAGCATTTCACATTAAAAAATATTATACAAGGGTAATTTTTATTGTTAGAATGATGTGTCATGATTTGACTTTTATCAAGCCACTCAAGATTGTTTTTGTTCCTCCAATGGAATATTGAACACATGCTAAATTCTGTTAAAATACTATGGTTCCTCATTCATTTTTGATTTTTGTGATATTTTTGAGTGCTTCTGCCACATGTTAAGATACTTTCTTTGGAGTTGAAAAGTGAACCATGATATGCAGCTGACACCTACAAGTTTTTGGTTGCTGAGCACTGATGGTACCATCATTTTCTCCATTTCAGGCTGCCAGGTCAATAATGGACTAAACCCAAAGACAGGAAAAATTGCCTTCAATCATTCTGAAGCTGAAAGATCCTGATTCTTGTACCCCCCAGAAAAATTCTTATTCAACTACAAGAAAATGTAATTTAGTGTTATAAAGTGCATGAAAAACTACTTTGTTTGCTATTATTGAAACACAACTGAGTTTTCTATTGTCCCCCTTAAATCTCTTCAGACAATTGATCATGTACTTATGGATTTAGCATTGTCAACATTAATATAATGAAGTGGACTCAAAGGGATGAACTACTCAATGGAGTACTAGGTAGTTTTTCAAAACACAAATGAACAAAAGCATCATAAATGAAATAGAAAATAAAATTTGAACAAGAGTGTTCTCAGGAGAAATGGATGAAATCACACCACTGTCATTGTGAGCAAATGCTGTAGTAAACCAATTTTTATCAGTGATAATTAATAGCAAAAATTAAATCTTCAGCAAACATTGTTGTATGCATACCAAAACCCAAGATAAAATTACTCTTTTTGTGCAAAACAGCAAAGGTACATTAAAAAATGTCTCAAAGGTGGATATGTTACATGCTTGAAATGTTGTTGTCTTTTCTACAGTGAGAACAAAACATCTGTTAAGACAATTGTGTTGGTCATGAAGGACTGCAAACTTAATCATGGTTTTAAGATTAAGAAAATACCATGTTGAATTCAATAGACTAACAAATAACTTCATATTAAAGTGTGTCATACTTCAAAACATGGGTATATTTGTGTACTGAAACTTGAATATTTTTCATTAAGAGAAGGAAGTGTGAATAATATGTATATCAGTGAACCAATGTACTTGCTATGAATCAACCTGTCAGTAAACACAGAAGAAATATTTTTTGTCCAATAAAATTACAGAATAAAAATGAATATTTTTTGTTTACAAATGTTATTTCAAAACTTTCAAATGAAGTAAAATAAAATCAAAAGGTGAATCACTTGAATGATTTTTTTTAGAATTTTTGTGTGACATTACATGAATAAATTACCCATTTCCCACATGAAATTTTTGATATCCATCAACCTAAACTCTCTTGATACATCAAAAAATGCAAAATGCAGATAAAATTGGGCATGGTGTAAAATTGCACTACATAAACATTTAAACATTGGTGAATTGCAAATAATGGATTACCCACATTTTACTGATTGTGGTCTATAGTTGACTTGAGGCTAGAAAACAGAAAAGTTCATACCAAATTTAAATATCAGATTCTGCTTCATATAATATATTGGAAATTGCTTCTAGAAGAGAGTGATACTGTTGGAAAAACTTCAGGAGATCAACAATGTAACTGTGATATACACCAACATGAACACCCAAGATGAATAGATTTTTTTATAAAAAAAAACAATGAGTGCTACTGGAAAGTACCAACATATGACAGGCCAAAGGAGAATTCAACCAAATTTCAAAAACTGTCACACACTATAAAATCAACATTGAATTTGAGATAATCCCCCGGAATGAAGTTACTTCCATTGTGATGAAAGTTTTCATTGTTTTATCTCTACTTATTATCATTTTATGGCTTTGTGTTCCCTTATTTCCTTTGAAAAAAAGTGAAAATAAAAGCTACTTACTTACCTAAGTAAGTACTAGTAATGCATAATTTTGTTGGAATTGTTGTATTATTTTAATATTAATAGTTTATTGTGCTAAATTAGTTTGCTGATTTTTTGACTTCTTGCCTACTGCCTACTTATCAAATTTATGTAGTTCTTCCAGCTGGAGCAAATTACCTGGTGCTTTTGCTAGCTTTAGATTTTGAGAATTTTGAGTTAGATATGCTACATAAAATTCATACCTTATCCACAATACTTGTCAGTTTCAAATTTGAATTTTCCAACACGAGCAGTGTCTGAGCTGTTAGCAACATAGCTCAGACATAAGACTAAAACAATGATGTCACCTTAATGAGTTAATGAACACCACCAACACACTCCAATATTCATCACCTCTCCCTGCACAAACACGATACATTTCTCATCTTCTAGTGCAATCAATACTCCCTGCTCCCCCCTCTCATTGAATGACATAGATTTCTGGGGCACACAAAGTTCTCTCTTCACCTGTTTTGGAGCAACATGACAAAATGAATCCAACTAAAGGACTTTTTTATGTCAGTTGAAAATCCAATTTGGTTCTTTAAACAAAAACTCCACTCTCATATGATTCCATTTGCAATAAATTGGTTCAAACCAAGGAAATGGGACATCAATTTTGGTGCAGCTTATTGCCCAAAAGATTGAATCACTGTGTAGCATTTATGCCAACACCCTAGAGCATTGAAATAAGCCATTTTTGGGCACAGTTGAGGTGGTCTTTAACATTTGAATTCATTCCTGTTGAGTCAGAGCTCTGGAATTGGATCAGTCAAAACCTCTAGTCAGTTTAGTACTTTGTTGTATTACTTATTTTGTGCATAACAACAATTACAGAGCTTGTTTAAGTTCAACATGAGAGAGTGATCCATCTGGTTGGTTTAAGATTGACAACTCATTCCATATTGGAGATAACTTGATACAAACAGGGATTATGCAACAATATTTGTGCAGATGATTTGTGGAATTTTCTTGGAGATGTGAAGATAAGGTTCTGTAGGAAAAATTGAGGTTGGTTGGAAACAGAAATGATTTTGGCATAAATTGATATCTGAGCAGTCATGCAATGCAACAACTTTCTGGGTTTGGTGTTATTGATGTGATTTGATCTATTGTTAGAAGATCTAGCAATTCATGATAGACTTGTGATTTCCCCAATGTTCTAGATGTAGATGTAGAGCAAGGGAATTAATGAATATTATGACTGTCATGGATGATGTTAGGTGATTAATTGGCCTTGTTTATTGAATGGTTGGAGAATGAACAACTCTTTAGGTGAAAAACAAATCAAATTAGCTCCTGCTATTTGGTGGAGGTGAAAGATAAAAGAAGTTATGAGAACTCATGAAGCTTGTTTATTGAATCATACCACATTCCATTACTCATGCTCATGTCAGATTAAGTTGTGCTCAAGTTATTGTTATGATTGTTGCCATAGTGTTTAACTATTAACACCAATGATGTACATTGGTGGCATTTTAATGCAAAAAATAACCATTAAGGTGCTTAAAAATTAACCATCAGTGGCTAAATAACTCTGACATATTATTTCTGGCTTTTCAAGGTTTGCTACTTTTCTTCAGTTGTTGTATCTCATTGTTGCACCAATTGCTAGTTGGTGTGCACTTGTGTATCCTAAAGGAAAAATATTGCTGATCAAATTGCTAAAATAAGACACAGTATACTTTGTATTTACAGCAGTATATTTCATATATGTTGAAAAATTTGCAAATCAAAAGCTAGCAAAAGTGCTAAGTAGGTGGTTTAGCTCCAGATGCAGGCATGTATTTTGGAGCAGTAGGAGCAACTCTAGACATTTTGATTTTTTTTACACAAGATTACTAACTAATTTTGGTAAAAAAATGTCATATAGACATAGTTACCAAATGAGACAGATAATCAATGCAAATTCTCCACCTGTAACATACAAAGATGACTGAGTCACATTGTTTCTCCATTTAAAATGCATCTGTTGGCCAGAAACAGCACCTGTACCCATGCAAATTGAACAAGTAGTTTAAAATTGATTGAAAAAAGAAGTATTGATATATTGGAGAAAAGCCTTCTTTGAAAAAATGAAATCCCAGTCTAAAAACAAGGTATAACCTCCATGTACCCAATATTCAACAAAATTAGTACAAAAATCTATAGAAGGACTGTTTTGTCACTGTCTCTTTTATATCACTACTATCTAAAGTAAAAATACACATATTTATACTTCAGTGTAATTTTGATATAGATAATTTTATACTTATGTTGAATGATTTCTTTACATTAATAAAGTGGCATATAATGTAAACCAAAAATGAATATTTAATGTATGAGTTATTTTTTAAGTCAAATATCATTTATGTTTTTCATTTCATTGGGTAACTATGAAAATACACAAGTGCTTTAATAAAAACAAATAGCAAACAAGTCAAGAAGAAAATCTTCACTCTACAATTTAAGGTATTTATTTGCAATGATAATTCCACAAATTGAAAGGTTATTGTACTATTTCAGAAAAAGTAAATGATATTATCATTCTTCACTGACA
>JALLOT010002023.1:0-13583 GCA_036939595.1 Thalassiosira livingstoniorum | reverse complement strand
ACAAGTTGCTAGAAATGAATGGAAGATCAACATGCTTGGCACCTGCCAATTGAATTGGTGTGGGGTCGGGATTGACAAGAATTCCTGGAAAAAGGAGATAGAGATTGGCTCTTATGAGAGCCTTGCATACCAACACAGCCATCTCCCACTCTCATTTATCATCTGGGCGGATAATAACCATGTCAAAACTCTCTCAAATTTCCACCACCCTGAGAGAATCAAGGATGGTCTGCTACCACAACTAAGGGAAGACGGTCGTCGCAACAAGGAACCATCGCCTGTCCCTTGTCCCTTGCAGCAGCGAGACTACTGCACCACTTTCAACAAGATCAACACATCTAACATGAAAGAGGTTTTTTACGATCTTGGTGGTGAGTCCCATTGCCATGGATGGACCCCCAAGCTTGTTTTTTGCTATTTCAACATGACTATGATTAATGCTGTTCTTCTTTACTCCGCTCTATGTGGAGAGATCACACCCCTTGACAAGCAACTGTCAACAAGGCAGTGTGTACAGGAAGTGACCCATTACTTTTGTCAGAAGGGACCATCCATGAGATGGTTTCATCCCATCTTCCCTCCACATGTGAGGGATTTGTCAACTGTCTTTGGATTTAAGCAACCATTTGGAGGAGTTTGTGGCGCATCAAGCTGAGCGCGATTCTGAGGAGGTTGTGGAGGTGCCACAAGAGGAAACAGCTTTGGAAAATTCTGCTGCCACTGATTTCAGCCATCATTGTGCTGTTGCTGTTTCAACTCGTGGGACGTGTAGGCACCCTGGATGCCCTGGGAAGACTAACACAAAAGCCAAGGTGCCAAGGGGCCTCAAGACTAATTACACTTACCATGAATGTTCAATGGCAAAGGGGAGGCCTGTGTATTTCTGTTGTTCATACAACAAAAATTTGGGTCGGTCAGTGAGCTGTCACTTTGAGTTCCATAAAAATATAAATTAGTTGTTGTGCTCTCTCTCCAAAAAGCGATTTTCTTTTTTAAGTATTTCTACTCCCTACTTATTCTAAAATCATAATATAAAAAGAAAGTAAAATGATCCATAGTAAAATATTTTTTAATAAAACACTCAAAATATATCAACCTAAAAGAGCAAGCCCGCCAAAAATCCCATCACTTTTTTCTCAAAAAATGCCAATCACTTTTCAGTACTGAATATGTCAGATTGTACGTAGAGCTCGTAGAAGAAGGGTAAAACAATACTGAAATAGGTAAAGTATCATATGTAGAATATTTCATAGTGTTGTACTTTTAAATTAGAACTCGTAGAACAAGGGTAAGAAAGTACTGAATTAGGTAAGGTATCGTATGTATATTATTACCTATGTTGTATTCTCGACTATCATATGATCCATGCACTTACATAATGTTACAAAACACTTGTACCAACAAAAAAAACAATCTGGAAAGTTTTGACCTGTCTTTCTTGAGAAGGCAATATATTATCGTTCAAAATTTAGTATTTAAAAATTCAAATTAATAATTACATTAGTATCCTGCATACAGGTAGAAAAGTACTAAAATAGGAATGGTATCGTATGTAGAATATTGGGTAGTGTTGTACTTTCAAATTTCTAATGTTTGCTATGAAACACTTGTACCTAACTATGTCTACACAGAAATGTTGTACCTTTATATGTACATATGTTATACTATTCCTATCAGTATACATTTGGAGCAAGGAGAAATTCCCTTTTTAACAGCAATCTCGCTGAAAAACAAGATAATAAGTAATAAATTTATTGTGGTTAGTATCATTTTTTCACATTATGATACTGTTTGATTGAGATTTTCCACAATCCACTCCAAGACTCCACATTTGACCTGTTAACAAAGTGTTTGTGTTTTATTACAATGATTCTGACAATTCTAACTATGACCATATCATTCACTCTAAATTTTTGGAACTATGATTATCTTTTTGGTACAAGACAAGGTCAAGTATGGTTTTCAATTCAGCTTCTTATTTCAATTTTAACCTGGTTTATTTTGATGATGCTGATATTGATTATATAAATGATGGTATAAAGTACAAATTTTACTAAGATTAGTGTGTTTATTTCATTGCTAACATTAATTCCAATTTATGCTGAAAATAAACATGTGTCTTTTGGAAAAATAGTCCAAGATAAAGTTGAATAAAGATTTTTGACCTCATTTTATTTTAATTTTTAGGTTATCATCTTGGTTATTCAACTACAAACATGTTGTATGTAGAACTATGGTTTCAATAAGGTGTAATATTTTGCTACAATAAATAATTGAAAATAGCAGAAAGATGTAATGTCAATATGGAAAAATTTTATTGATGTACTAAGAATGCGTTCTGTCAAATCAAAACTATGTCTGAAATAATATACATGGTGGATAGTACTTCACTAATGAGAAAGCTTTGTTGTTTTATATTGTAATTTAAAAAACTTATGATTATGCTAGTACACAAAAAATGTAACACAAAAAGTAAAATAAACATAGACACATTTTTTTATGAAACTCCTTATTTTGATGAATCCTTTGTGTCAATGGGAAAATTAGCTATAAATCTGTTTTTGTATGATTTCATTTCAATGTTCTCAGACAACAAATTACATTACAGTTAAAAGTTAAACTCTATTTTTTCTTTCAACAAAAGTTTCAGAAGATGCAAAATAGGCTTTATGAAGGGATCCAGTAAGACACAAAAGAACTATTAATAAACCATTTCACTTTACTTTTGAAACATTTTTTTAGTATTTCCCATTGTGGTTTTTTTTATTACAAAAACTACTTTAGTAAAGAAACTTTTTTGGATTCCAATATTAACAACACTGATACCAGAAAAACTAATTAGAGAGAATTTCTTGAAAGATTTAAATGTACCATTTGGAATCATGATATCTTAAGTTGTGATAGATTGTCATATCTTTATGGTAATTTGTGTCAATATTTTGATCCATTGATTTTTTAGATTCATGGCAGTATGAAATTTTTGAATGACAGTAACAAAAATGAAAGATGTAACAATAAAGTCTGTGAAAAATATTCTCCAGTTGGTCATATTTTAAGCTTGGAAAATCTTATGAGCCAGAAAAATCCATGAACTCTTAATTTCATTGAGAAAGATCATAATATCATGTGGACCTTTAGGAGAATAAAATAAAAAAGCCAATATCAAATTTATTGGAAAAAATATACAATTCATACTCTCTAATGAATGGGAGCAGCTTGAACCAACATGAGCTGTGAGAGACATGACATGTATTATTGTTATAAATGAGTGCTGGTATATTCTCACACAAATGCTCTTAAAATTTCATATCTCAAACAGTCATCTAATTATTCCACCTAATCCTTCCCCCCATATCCATAGTACAAAACATGTAGCTTTAGAAGGGAGATAAATTACAAAACATTGGGTTTAATCACATTAAGTACCACCTGAGTGTCATGAAAAAGACTAAAAATGTAATTGCTAATTGCTAATGTGTGATTTAATCAATTTACTCATCTCAATTCTCAATAACTGTCAAACCTGACAATCATCTCCCCCCACAAGTAGAGGTATCTATAAAATGCAGTAAGAAATAATATTTTTCTCCATACGCCTTGTCTTGACAATTGACTGCACCTTTACTTGATCAAATTATCATCTCTTGTCCACATGTATGATAAATTTTTCTTTTTGTTTCTAGCTTTTTTTTTCAAAATGCATCAATACCATAGAAAATAAGAGAGCTAGGTAATGCAATGTCACTAATTTCTTTTCATTGATTCAGTTTTAGATTTTTGGTAGATTGGATCCCTGTTGAAATAAATATTTATGTAGCATGAACAAGTGAATTCTCAATCAACAATCATCTTCTTGTCATATGTTGATTGTATATTTGTGTGTTATGGCTGAAATTGCTTGGTAACTTATTCATTGAATGTTGAGCAATGTTGATTTTTTGTGACTGCACTGTTGACAGAAACAACAATGAACCCAGGAACTTTCCTTCATCCATGAACACAAAAATTTTTTTTTAAGTCTACCATCCAACCATGTGGTTTAAAATGCATTGACAACAGAAAGCAATTAACAAATAATTCTATGTCAATTCCAACCTTCCTTGAACCTGTTATTTGGTATTATTTATTGATGGTGGGTTAGTTGGGCATACCAAATATTAACATTGAAAGCAGGGAGATGTCAAGAAACATCAAAGTGTTCAAATCAGTGTAGCTCATCTGCATATCAAGAATGAAGTTGTGGGTGCTTATCTTATGACTGGCTTACCAATAAATCAAGAGCACATATTCATCATGTCAGTTTTTTGAAATTGTTCTGAAAATACATATACTGCATGATGTTGACCCAATACAAATGTTCAGCCACTTCTTTCTCAAGCTACACTTGCTTGCACTTGTGCAGAATTGAAGATGTGCAACTAAACAATAATTTACAGATTGAACAAAAGGGTAAATTTTTGGGATTATGTAGGCGTGATTACAATTTCTAAACTGGAAATGCTTCATGAGCACAAATTTTCTGTACTCTTGTGAGACAATGAGATTCTACTTTGGACTATCTTATTTTTTTGTAGCTTGAATATTATGATTCTACAAAAAGGTCTTCTGTTTAGGGAAGATATTAATGCAAAGATGAAAGGATCAAGAAATCATTAGGTTATGATTATGATGTAATGATGATATTGATACTCACAATTTGATGTAGTTAAATATTGATTGGAATATTATTTTTAATTTTTCTCAGTTTGTATCACCATTTTTAATGTGTCCATTTTTTTGTTTTTGATGATTTTAACCACTTTTATTCACCAAAATTGCATGAATAAAATAGTAATCAAAAAATGATAAAAAATCAAAAAAGAGGTGTTAATGTATTTTTTAAATAATTTTTTCTTTTGCTGGTTTTGGATAACAAAAAAGATAACTCAAGTTATAAAAGGAAAAAAGATAAAAATAAAAACAAAACAAGTACATAAGCACTGACAATTTCTTAGTTGTTCAACTTTTACACCTGGAATATTAGATAGACTATTTATACCACTTTTTAAAGACATGCCTGTTTTATGATCCAAAAGAGATTTTTTTGTCTTGTGTGGTTTTGAAATTCAATGAAAAAACCAACAGAATGAACAAAACATTGCACCCCAAAAACTTTCTCTGTAAAAAGTAGTAAAAAATCAAAGTTATCTATTTAGATTAAAAAGATGAGTTGCAATGACTGTGAAAAGTCCAAAGAGTACAAATCATGAAAATTTCCATACAATAGTAAAAATATGAAATATCTCAAAGATGCAATCTCTATGCCTAGACACACTGTAATATTGTATCATATTTTATTCTTTTCCATTACTATTTGTTTGTAAATCCAATAGATAGTAACAATTTGTGCAACAATACAGGTATTACAATAACCTCATGTGGCTTGCTTCTACAGAAAAAGTATGTTATCATTGACTCGGACAAACAATGTAGTAATATGCTAATAACTACTAAGAAACAAGGTATTATTAATACTTTTCATTTTCAAAATAAATAGATTCAATATCTTTCATTGCATATTGATCATATATTGTTTGCAACTTCTTGATTTTGATAGATGAAGAAGTATCATTCATCCTTGCATAAAAACTATATGACACATGTTAAAAATGTCACAAATTATCAACTTTTCAGTTTTGTGAATTTTTGCAATTTCAATATCATGATGTTGAGAGCTCTGTTTTTGATTTTTTGATTTCAATAATATCTAATTACATCAAACTGCAAGGCAATGCCTACTTTTGAACAAAAAATGGGCCTAAATGGATAATGTGATTATTGCACAAAACAATAGATATTTTCTATACTTGGTGTGTAGATATCATTGCTATTGTCCAAACATATGGAGAATATTTGTTCAATTTTTAGGTGCCCAAGGTTATTGGCCTGGTCATTTTTGATACTTTCAAAAACCTCTGAAAAAATTAATTTTTTAGACAAGCAAACAACTTACCAACATTGGAAACACAATTAACTTGCTCTGAAGTAATTAAATTCAAATCAATTCTGGTGAGTAAGTACGAATATGTACTTTCATTATGCCAAGTAGTAAACTGCCTGCACCAGATCATGGTACATTGGATGATGATTAATGTATAGCTTTTAAATTTTAATGAATTTTATTTTAATGCTTAATGACATTCTAGATACAAGCTCAAATTCTGTAACCTTATTAGCAAATCAATTAAAAATAAAAGATAAATTATGCCATATTTTTTCTACTTTATTACAGACCAAAAATTAAAACAAGTACCACTGTGAGCAATTGGTCAAATAAATCTGATGTGTCATACAGTCTAACAAATGCATAAAAATTGGAGTAACATTTCCTCAAATACTCAAATCACAGCTGTCTGAAATGAAATATTGAGTCCAAAAAACACCAAAATCTTAGCTTTGTTTGAAAATGAAGTGAAAAATGTGGCATTTCTGCAAATAGCAATCATACTAAGGCAGTCAGTCATCATCAGCAATTTTTATCGTTGTATACTTGAGTAAATGTGTCAAATCATGCATAATTTATTTGTTGCTTTGTGAATATAAATTGTTTTTGCTACAAGGAGAGTGGATAATATTAAAATGCAATCAGTTATCATTATTGTTGCCAATGATGCCTGGTGCACCTTATAAATGAATACATTTTTAGTTGAATACAGTGTGAAAAAGAATATAATTTGAAAACAAATTTCTTCAAAGTTTAACCAATGATGTAATTTTGTCAACTCATATTTAATACCATAGCCACACATGATAGAAATTATGTTGATCTTACATGAATTTCTTCCTGTGAAATCACAATTTTCTTTTTCAAGAAAATGACCTCCCTTCAAACTTACTCTGATTGATAAAATGGACTATTTTCCATTTTTTCCTTACTTTTTTATGATCAACAAAGAAACCTGGCTCTCCAGTTACTTGTAGTGACCCTTCATTCCTATCTTTTGAGTTTAAAATGACAATAGAATTCAAAACTCTTTGTTTTCAATCCAATGAATAGATCAATCTTTATGGGAGTTAGACTTTGATTTTGATGTTGATTTTGATTGAACACTGAACCCTTGGAATCCTGAGCCATTAACATCATGAGGTAGTATTTTTAAACCCTCAAAAGAATTTTTGAAACATGTAACATAATATATTAACTGCACCTTTCAGCTGTCTCAGATTTTTTTAAAAAAGATGACCAAAACAAACAAATGCAACAATGAATTGAGACTACTAGTAGAGGATATGACTCCATGAAATTGGATGAAGATAGGCAGAAAAAGATTTCTGTGCAGGTACTGTAGTCATTCTGAATTTTAAACAATTTACTCTCCAACAACAACTTTCAGTTTGAATTCAATCACAATAAAGGTGAGCAGACCAAAACATAAAAAGCATAGCCACAGTTTGAGATAAATTTGCAAGTACAATCCACTTCCAGTTGGATTTAATGTAAAATGAAATTAAGAAAAATATGAAATAATTCCACCCAAACAATTTTGACTGCGCATGAATGCACATTTATCAATGATGAAGTATTCCATCTAGTTTTTCTTGCTCTTTGCATACTTACTTATCAGTTTCAGAAAAATATGATTTTCTCTTTTGAAAGATTTTGTTCCTGATGAGGTTCCTGAATAAATGCTCCTGCTTCTGATTAACCCCCGACAGATTGCAGATGTTATTTTCATCTGTAACCACAATATTTTGTCCACCATGTAAAAAATGCAGATGTTATTTACGTACAGAAAAATGCATATTTGAATTTCATCTATTACTTACATTTTTGTAGTCCAAACAATAACAAAAAATTACTTATGTTATTTACATACATAAAATTTCAGATGTGAACCGCATCTGTAACTTCAATTTTGGTCGAAATACAGATGAGGGCGTCTTGGTGATCAAGCTTTGTTCCTTCCCACTGATAAATATGGTGGCTTGAAGTGAATTTAATTGTACAATACACAAAAAATTCTAAAATAACCAAATTAGGGATGTGAATTCATCTGTAACTGGTTACAGATGTAAAAAAAATCAGCCATAACTCCAAAAATCTGCACTTTGAAATTGGTCTACCTTGACACTTAATTACTCAATCAATTTTCAAGCTTTTTTAATAAAAACAAAATCATTTCAAAGGTCTTTGCTTAGACTAAATTTTTTTTAATATGTTTTGTATGAAAATGGACTCAATAAGTTTTAACTACCTCTAAATTAAGTACTTATGCAAAAGGCATCTGAAATTAATTGGTAGGGGCAATTTGTTGAAGAAGGATTTTTTTCCAGTTTTTTTGGAGAATTCAATTTGGCGATAATAATCGTACTTAAAAGTCATTTCCTCGGGGCTTCTAACCCTCGCCTTGTATGTGTTCGTGATGCATGATGATTGATGACGATGATGTGTGCGTGGCTCTACTGTAGTCTTGAATTGCTATGACATTAAACCAACTTGTGACGTTATTATCTCAGAAAAAAAATAAGAGTATTTTTTTTCATATCTGATTTTTACAGACATGAAGTCTAACTTTTCGTCAGAAGAGTTTTGAAAGAGATTCTATAAATATTGGATTAGATTTTGAAGTTACAATTAAAGATTCATCTCATGTTAACATACTTTTTGTAAATTTTGTAACTTAAACTTGTTTACTTTGTAATTCCGTTTCTAACATTTTAATGATGCACACTGTAGGTAACTTACTGTATCTTACAGTAATTAGGTACTTATGTATCGATAGGTTACAACCTCTACAGGTTAAAAAATATTTTATGAAAATTTTGAGTTAAATTTTTCCAACAATCAAAAAGTGCAATTTTTTTACGAAATTACAGTTCAATTGATCCATTTTCGATACATTTCTGGTTTTATTCATAGGTTGCTGATCTGTATCAAGGGGTTTCTTGACCTTCTAAATTGTGACTTGTTCTAAAATTAAAAATTTCATAGCAATCCAAGACTACATGTAGTAGTAGATAGAGCGAGACGCGAGACGCGATCGAATCGAGCTGACGCGAGACGGCTGGCCACCGGGATGAATGCCAGTGAAGCTCACATTCTTCTGTGCCAGCACAGAGCCGACTGCGACGGGCGACGGCACAAGAAGAAAGCCATAGCTAGCAAGAGTGATTGCGGCACAAATCTATCTAGCCAGCAAGGTTTGTGGGTTGTGGGGGAAACGGGACGTCGACTTGTTCCGCCACCCGCCACCTCTGTTCTTGGGTGAAATAATAATAAAATCTTTTGGGTTTTTGTGTCTACGCTACATGCTATTTACTACGGGACACAACCTCTATTTTTAATTGTGAGTCAATGATTCAGAACAATTTGACAGCTGCCCAGCTGAGACATCGGCAAAACCGAGTACACGCAAGTACGATACCACGTCTAAGAAACCAGTGGCATTGTTGGCGAGGCGGTCAACAATAGCTTTCATTATTGTACAATACAATACAGCAGACAGCAGCTATCGATTTGATTTTGTTTGCACATTGGTGGTTATTGATCTCGAATATTTTTTCATTACCGTACGGTGGTCAACAATATTTCCTCGGCCGGCCCAACGAGCAACGAGTTGTGCTGCATTTCTTTCTGTGTGTGATCTTCCCCAGACACCACCTTCCGCTCCATCGTAAGTTGTCGAACGAGTGTGAAATGGCCATTAGCAGCCAACATCTTGAAATTGACGAGAACTGGAGCGCGGCACAAAGTCCGATTGAACAAGTCTTCGTTGACAGTGTCCTAGATCCTGCTGGGGCTAGCTTAATTGAAGCAGCAACAACTTGTCACAAACAACGTCAGTTTTGATTATGTTCATGTTGCTGGAAGAGGAAGCTTGGCAATGGCAAACAATGGCCGTAGGACTGCATTGGCTGGTGTGACGTTGCTGTCGAGCACCGTGCTGAGAGCTGAGTGCGTCATTCGAGACAGCTCGGAAACAAAATTTGTGTAGGGGGCACAGAAGCCTGTGTGCAGCGGATGATACAGATACAGAGCCTTCAACATTTTCATTTTCACTGGAATCCCAATTTATTTGTAAATCTCTCATTTTTCAATTGTGAATTTTCGGAATCAAGAGATTGTGACCTCCGTGATCGGTGGCTCTTTATCACGGCCAGAATTGCCTCGGTGGCTTGTTTTGTTTTTCTTGCTCCTGCATCATATTATGAATTTATTTCTCTGTATTTGCAAGTCCTAACTATTCTACTTTATTTTTCCATGTGTGAACAGTCATCAAAAAATTAACATACCGTGAACAAGAAAATGACGAATTCTGAGTTATCACAACGGCGTGGTAAATATGCCATGGCAGCCTACTTCCTAGCCATGGCAATCTTTGCTCCAGCAAATGCTTTTGCACCCAGGCAATGCACGTCACGTCTCGTGCGACAACCATCAAATAAATTGCTCCAGATGACTGCAACTTTAAAAGAAGAGAGCTCTAAGGCAACATCTTCAGCACCCAACAATGGAAAGGGACATGACTTGGGACCCCAACCAGTAGTAGTCTCAGCAGAGGCGGAAGCACTCAGTCACTCAGCAACAACAATGAAACTAATACCTAGTTTTGATTTATTCCAGTTATTGGCAGAAGAGGAGGGAGGTGTTGCGCCGCAATCCGTAGCTGGTAATTCAATGAGGGACGGAACTTGTTTGAAGGTTGGAGTGCCAGATACATTGGAGGGAATGCAACTTACCGACTACGTAGGTCTTGGAGGTAGTAAAAAAATTGAACAACTGCCAGATCCCTTCAAAATGGTGGAGAAAGAACTCCAACCATTTGCTGATTCCATTAAGGAGTTAGTGTCAACAGATCAACCCATCCTCTCAATGGCAGCTAAACACTTTTTTGAAAAGAGACACGGAAAGAGATTTCGACCGACAATTGTGCAGTTGATGGCGAAGGCAGTCGCTGCATGTCCGCCTGAGAACATGGAGGGCGATCAATGGGAATCTAGTGGGGCATCTCAGGTTGAGATGGAAGGGGGAATTGTAACGACGAAAAACCATCAAGGGTCAGAAGTGTGGAGGAAGCAAGGCCAACTCGGTCAAATCGTAGAAATGATTCATGTGGCATCCCTCATCCACGACGACGTCTTGGACGAAGCTGACACCCGACGTGGAGGAGAAGCTGTTCATAAACTATATTCGAATAAAGTTGCTGTGCTTGCCGGTGACTATCTCCTTGCACGGGCTTCAGTTCTTCTAGCCCGACTAGAAAACACAGCAGTTGTACAAATAATGGCAACTGCCCTAGAGAGTCTCGTTGCTGGTGAAATAATGCAGTTGAAGTCTTCTCCCGAAGAATTGCTTCAAATGGAATCTTACCTCCGCAAATCTTACTACAAGACAGCGTCTCTGATATGCTATGCCTGCAGATCCACAGCTCTATTAGGAGGACATGCTTACGGATCAACAGTTGCTACTGCATGCGAGGAATTTGGCTTCCACATGGGCCTCGCCTTTCAAATCCAAGACGACATTTTGGACTTTACTGCTGCTGCCGACATACTTGGAAAGCCAGCCCTTGCAGACATGAGTTTAGGACTCAGTACCGCCCCCATTTTATACGCAGCACAGGAATTTCCTCATCTGCAACCATTAGTTAAGAGAAGATTCAAGGAGAAGGGTGACAAGCAAACAGCACTTGAAGCACTGTACAAGAGCAAGACAGCAATGAACAAAGCAAAACAATTGGCAGAGTTCCATGCACAGGTGAGGAACCAAAAGTTTTGACGTTGAGGACATTGTTGTTTTTCATGTCTGACTCACATTTCTTTACACCCGCAGAGAGCGGTGGATGCATTGTTGCGTTTACCACAATCTGAGGCAAGGGATGCTTTGTTAAGGTTGACTTATGTCGTCATCACACGGAAGAAGTAAGATTTGATTATCAATAAAGTTTTCAGGGTTGATGATCTTCACATGAAACGATCCAGTTGTGGAGTGTTTGTCACCAGTGGATTCCTGAAAAGTCTTTTTACATTATTTCACTCGGTGTTGTGACAAGCCTCTAGGTGATCAGTACGGGCAATTTCACGATAAAGCGTGGGATCGATAGCTGTGAGATTTGTGGAGGCGGGGAATAACTTATCTATTTTTGGGGTGTTTTGTTGGACCTATGGTACGCGCGAGACGCTATCACGCAGCCACTACTTTAGCAATGTTTGAATAGGAAATGGAAGAAAGTTGTGGGCTGTGTGTGGTGGTACTCGCTGATTTAACTTGCACTAGAAACATGGTTGCAATTTTATCAAGAACGTAAATATAGAACTACACTATTTAGGTTAATTCTGAAATGAATTCATTCGACAAAATACAGGCAGAAATCTGTTTTCACTGAAAAGCATATCAATCCAAAACCAAAAGATGCAAGGAATCATTAGTAAGTAGAATGAGGAAATTGGAACAATTTCTGCGAACTTGTAATGCTCACATGCAGGCTGAAGTTCCTGATTTAAAGCTTCTCACTGCAGGCAGAACTGCATGCAGAATTGCAGGCGCCCAAGTATGTTTTTTTGTTGCTCATGATGTTGCACGCTTCTATGAAAGTAGATGTAGATACCTCACTCTAGAGAAATAAGAATATTTCACCTGAACACAGGCAACAAACCATGATCAAGTATTTCAATCAGAAGACAAAACAGAAAATATTTACAATAATACACTCTGGGCATTCGTAGCATATTAATTGATTTTCAGTGAAGCCAAGAAATATTAGCAAACGGGTAGATTTTTACCACCAAACTCATCTTAAACTTGTGTCAGGTCCAAACTTGAAAATCTGACTGAGAACTGAGAACTGAGAACCTTCACATTAAAATTTTTAGAGACAAACATTTAATATTATTTTGGCAAGTGTTCGATTCATTTTGAATTTCGATTTCATTTCTAGTCGATTCCATGTTTTACTCAGGAGATGCTTTTGTAGGAATTGCTGCTTTGGTTTGTATGGATACTGACTTTTGATTGTTTTGAGTACCAGTAGCTTCAATATCACCATCAACGTATACCCCTAGATTGCTTTTTTCAAGCAATGAAGCACCAACTAATACATTCAACGTCAATATGTATTGATAAACACTTGAAAAACATGATCAAAACATGAAAATGAATTTGGCATCATGTAGTTTCCCACACTAGCTTCTCAGAACTCACAAATGCGATGCTGCCATCAGACACTTTCAAGAGGAGATATGTTTTTGATGATTTTCATGATACTATTCTTGCCACTTAGCTCCTTGTAACTTGGTGGTAATTGATGTGTTTGCTGTTTGCATGTGCACACTGCTGGCTGGCCCGAGACTAGGTACTTATTTGAGTACCAAAAATTGTGTCTTTTGGATTTGTTTTGAGATTGATTTGGAACAGCTATGAAAAAAGTAAGTGCCTATATTCAGTCATTGGTGTCTAAATATTACTGCAGAACTAATTTTTTATTAGTATTGGTCAATCTTTGATTCCTCTATACCCAATTTTGAATGCTCCTAAAAAAAAACAAATTTTTTGTTGGGGAATCTGCAGCTGCTGCGTCCCGAGGAACACGTCAGTGGCCAAGAGC
>JALLOT010002022.1:0-11819 GCA_036939595.1 Thalassiosira livingstoniorum | reverse complement strand
TCCGGAGCAACTGGCCACTTCCTTGCAATCGACTCTCCAGCCAAAAATGTACAACTTACCTCCAATCCCATCAACGTAATGCTGCCAGATGGGATACCATCAAATCCACTCACAAGTATTGCAACTAAGGCACACATTCTATCAAATCTATAAAATGAATTGTCAATCAGTATTAAGAAGTTATGTGCAGGCAGGTGTAAAGTAGTCATAGAACATTACTGATACCTAATCCTTCACAAGGGACAAATCATTATGTATGCTAAACATGCTCACATGCAGGTTTGTGGTTAGTCCCACTGAAGTGAAATCTAAAAGAAGAGCAACATCTGACAACCTTTGGTGCAGGCCAACTTAAAAACATCTATCATACCAAATCTTGAAACAAATAAGTAGAAAAATTTACACCAATGCCTTTTTTGCCACCAAAAATAACCTTTTAACCAAAGCAATCAACACAGACCAACTCTAAACATTTCCTAGACTAACTGCATAAGATGTTAGCAAATACTTGTCACCACTGTAAGGAACCATCAAGGGACATCCACATTGAACCCCAAAAGGCCTAAAACCAATAAGACAACAGCAACCACAAGGCACAGATGAGCAGAATATAAATCCACCAAAAGTTCCACATACTGGATGTCACAAATTTTGCTTTGCTGTCCTCACCAACAAAATGAAGGGCACCATCTACTCCAATTTTTCAAGGTGATTTCCAGTTCTTAGTTACCATGGAAACCAGTACATCTTTGTAGTTGTAGTGCATGTTTACAATGCAGTTATCTGACATATGTAACTGCAGACTGCAGTAATGCAGCACCAGTATGGGTCATGGTATTATTAGTATTTTCACATACTGTTGGGTTAGGTTGACAGTACCCACCTAGAGTTATTGACAGTACATGGCAGTAAATAGTAACTTTTCTAGCTATGTTTTTTGATGAAAAAATACTAAATTCATACTAATTCTCAGGTAGACAGTAGAATAACTGTGATACTTAAAGCATGCATCTACATGCAAAAAATATAGTACTCATTTTAGTATGTATTTTTGATAGCATGTCTACTGAAGGAATCAACTTTTCTCAGTAGTTTTTTATTTCTACCTAAAAAATACTACATATGGCTGGAGGTATTAAAGCAACATACATCAAAACACAAAATAACAAAGGTTCTATATTGTTTTATTACATGTTGATGTCAATGATGGAAAAAAGAAGGATCTGCATTCAAATTCAAGCAGATCATTCAGTCCCTATGGCAAAAGTATTATACTGCTTCTGCTGTGATGACTGAATGATCTGTGGGCACAGATCATTCTCCTTGCCATTGAGTGTACAAGGTGCATTCCTTTCACCATTGCGCTGGCAAGACAGTAGTGATGCTGCAATTGCAATTTCCATTTTAATCAAATGGGTCATTCTAGAGGCTTACTTGGTTACCATGGTCATGGTGACAGTATGGAGTAAAATTGATTTCCAGGGTCATTGAATGAGTTGCTCTTGTGGCTTGTGGCTCATTTGATTGACCACAAGCAACCCATTACACTCAGCCAAATTTTTGGTGGAAATTCAACAGCACTATTTTGGACATCTTGTATAATATTAATTGCAAAGCTTTTTTGATAAGTACTAGTTATGTTCTAGATTTACTACTTACATCAAAATTTTTACCAGACATTAATGATTTTATTCAACACATCATTGTCAACAATACTGCTTGTGTTGTAGGAGAATCCTAGGTAGTTTTGTTGTCTTGTGATATTTTGCTTGGCATTTGGTGGTTGGCCTCCTGAGCACTCACATAGATGGGTACCACTACAGCTTCAATTTCATATGTCTAACTCAAACCTCACTGTGGCAGGTATGGTAAGTTACCATAGTTACTAAAAATACATTTCTGATTTTGATTCTAATTCATAATACTCCCAAGTATGTATACTTCTTAACTACTTAGAAATGCTCTTCTGTGTAGTGCTTAGTGACCATGTCACAAATATTTGTGTATATGGGACCATACAACCCATCTCCAACATTTCCAGTAATACTTAATCACTATCAAGTTTGTTTTTGTGTAGCAGTAATCCAGTGTCATTTATCTGCCACAGTATTAGTTTTGTTTTCTTTATATTATGTATTGCTTTTTGTGACCGAATTTTTGATTTTCACAATTGAAGTACAGAGAGATGTTACCCTGATTCCAAATGGGGTAGAAGTAGGAGTAAATCAATTTTTGATCTTGGATGGAAGACCAATCTAATATTATTATTGCCTTTATTAATAAGTAATACTAATTTGTACTGGTACTGCACATATTACATACATGTTTCAACAGAAATCTTGGTACTTTTTTATTTTAATGACTGAATAGGAAATCTGTTTCAAAATTGATGTGGTGATGATCTTTCATATTCCATATCTTCCACAAATCAATGATCAAGAAAGATTCAAAGTAATAACCTTCATTCATTGATATCATCATTCCATGTGTCCCTATCAAAAAAGTACGTTGAGTCTATTGTACAACAAGGATCCCAGATCTTTGTTGTACAATAGACTGAAGTATGGAATTAAGCAATCTCATGAAATCCTAATATAGGAACTAATAATATACCACAATGAAAGCAATCACCTACCCCATTTGTGCCAAGGGTCACATCTCTCTGTACTAAACGTATTTTTATACATATTATATATATGCAAGAGTAAGAACAAACAACTCTCTCATGATTGGTGTTGAGTCTTTGTGGTGGGTTACAACATTGAATGATTAGATATATATCAATCCAATTTAACTATCTTTGGTACATTGAATTTAAAATGGTGCTTTTGAAAAGTTTTATGTATTTCAATATCATATGTTGAAGATTTGAAAAAGAAATTATCTAACATTGAATGAGAAAAGACTTTTTGAATTATGGTTATAGTTGTTTTGTAAGGTTTTGATGGATTTGTTTCCCATAAGACAAAACTTCTATTCAAGTAAGTTTTCTACACATTATTTTTAGAATGATATTCAACTTTATGCTTATATCTTATTATTGGATGTCAAATAATACACTTAGATAACCAATATTTTCAAATATATGATCTCAGATGGTGTTTAATTTGATGATGGGATAAAAATATATGACAACAACTAAGTTTCTTTTATTGGGACATATAAAACCAAAACTATGCTTTTGACTACCATAAAACCTTTTTTAGGTTGTATAAACAGTTCATACTTATTGGTTTTAAATATATGTTTGGCAATTGTACATTTGAAGTCCTTGAAGTAAGCACTTTGTTTGGCAGTAGCAGAGGGAAGACAACTAAGGCCAGATGTAGGTACAATACAGAATATTGTCCTCATAGGTGAAGTTTGTGAACTATTTCTCTATTTTTGACTCAATTTTTTTAGCAAACATTTGTTCATGATTTTTTAATAACAATCCTAAGTACACTCTCCAAAAACCATTAATTATAGGTACCAGGTACATCAATATTAACACTTCAACCTGGGAATACTACTTGAATGCTACTACAAATGTATGGGTATGGAAATGGAAATGCTGGCAGTTTTTTAGATTCCAACACATTTCATAGAAATCAACAGTTTTCAACAAAAAATCAATACAATGGTTTTCTTTGGATCTGCATTGTTGGTGGGTTTTGTTAACTTCCTTAGGCCAGAATGTTGGCCAGAAAGCTGCTCAAACAACAACTACAGTCCCACGGATATTACAAGCTGCCATACATGCCAGGTTCATTCAAACATTTTGCACAACCAGTTCAGTTCACACTTCACACTCATAGTTGATAGTTGACAATTTTGGTATTAAATATATCGGCAAATGGAATGCTCACCATTTACTAGATATCCTCAAACATTATTACAAAGTGGAGGAACATTGGGCTTTAAGCCTGTATTGCAGAATCACACTGGAATGGAATTATGTGCAACAGTGGTTAGACAAAGAAATGTGTAAGTATGTCAACAAAAAGCTGGTAAAATATCAAGTTTTCCCCCAAAACGACAAGAATTGATATGACACCCCACTCAAATCACCCCCAAGAATGTACAGTAGTAGTTCCAATTTAAAAACAACCACCAAAGACAAAATCAACACCCTTTCAAAAGATGATCACAAATTTGTTTAGCAGGTGGTGGGTAGCTTCTTCTACTATAGCTGGGATGTAGACACCACCATCCTGCATGCCCTTAGCAACATTGCAACCATCCAGTATCCAGTCCAAGCCATCCAAAAACACCCTCAACAAGGTCCACCATTTCCTCCAATACATGGTGGCCCATCCAAGTGTCAAAATCTGCTACCATTCTTTGGTATGGGTTCTGAATATACATTCAGATGCCTCCTACATGACTGCCCTGCCCAAGGCACAAAGTAGAGCCAGCGACTACTTCTTACTCAGCTAGCTCTCACAACCCAACCAACCCATCAAACTCTATGGCACTGTTTATGTCCTCTGCACCATCCTGAACTTTGTCACAGCTTCTGCCACCAAAGCCAAACGTGGTGCCCTGTTTTTATGTCCAGCAAGCCAAAATATTCAGACTTGCCCTACTGGAGCTTGGGAACCTGCAGCTGCCCACCCCTATTCACTTTGATAATTCAATGTGAATTTGGATTGTGAACAATACCATCAGGTATCAAAAAACACATGCTATGGAAATGTGCTACTTCTGGCTCCTGGATGGTGAGGAACAAAAACTTTTTGATTTTCAATACCATCCAGGCTAGGAAAATTTGGTTGATTACCCATCCAAGACTCACAATTCTCCACACCATCAACAAGTAAACTGATTTTACCAGCATTTACCAAAATTGCCTCAATACCTTCAATGCCCACAGCTGCCAAGCACTAGGTGACAGTGTGTTGGAACAAAGGGAGTATACTCAAGTAAACTCCCTTTGCCCCTTGTCCATTCAGCAGTAGCAGCATGTAGCCTAGTACATGCAGCTGGTGCAGCTTGAGTCTGAATGGTTTTAAATTTCTTATGCACTTTTCAGTCTTGCTGATAACATCAGCTGTAGTTTGTGCCCATTGTTTGTCTCATATTTTGGACCACTCCCTTTGAGCATATAGTTTTGTCCAAACTCTAATTTTACTCACATGAATAGCTCATAAAATTAGTTAGAACATTTTCACCATAACTGTTCAGCTACAAAGTTAGTGAGCATCTCAACAGTATTATTTATTATTTGTTTGTTTCTTTTCTTTGACTTTTTATATGTTGATCTCAGAATAACTTGCTTTCCAATTATTTTTAATTCACCTTGTTTTGTTTCAGTAAGAGTCGTGTTGCCTTCAAGCTTTTCCTTGAATTGTTATACCCACATGCTTTATTTTTCTCCTCCAATTTTTGTATCATTCACTATGAAAAATGCTTCAATTATCTGGTTATATCGCCATTAATCTACTGCAATCTGCTTCAAATATTGTGCATTTTTGCTATTTTTTCTGTGTTTCTAAGCAATAGTATTTTTCAATTTCCATGCATAACTCAAAAAGATATACTGACCAAAATTTGATACTTGATATTACATATTCAAAGACAAGAGACACATTTCTATGAGATAATATAAGAATGATTTCTGAACAAACCTTTTCAAACCAGATCAAAAAAAACACAGAATATAGATATATGCATCATGGTACTAAAGGAGCCACCCAAAAACAAAATATAAGCAGCTTTTGAGAATTTAAGTCACAAGGAAACGCTAAAACAAAAATGCTAAGAAACTACATGCAAAAGACAAGTGCTTTTATTATTTTTGCATAACAATATCTTTTTATTGCCATCGACTATAACCCAACACTCTACTTATGTTAAAATCAAAAAAGAAAGACTTGTAGCAGATGAATATTTTGAGAAAAATTGTTAAATAGCTGCTCACATCATAAAAAAAATCAACAGATGTTTACAGACAATGGTTTGCTAAGGTGGTATGTATGGTACAAGATCAAATTGTACAACAATTGCTGTTTGGATCAGGTGAATGGAAAAATCTGGTTAAGACATCAGCATTTCTCACCTGTCAGGGAAGATGACCTGAATAGATCCTTTTTCTTTACGATAGCAAAAAAAAAATTACACAATATTATCTTCATATGCAATGTGACTTTTTTCATCAATGGGAAGTATGTTGAATGTCTTCATCTTTCCAAACGAGTGAAGTGCACAAAGTGAAATCAACCAATATTTTATGGAAAGAAAAATTGGTATAGGTAGGAATCCAATGCAGTGTATATGGTCATAGAATCAAACAGGAGCGGCATTGCACTCAAGGATACTCGCCATTATCGCTCTCAGTAGAGCTTATTCATTGCATTCAGAAGTATCAATTGATCTACTAGATAATCAACTGCTCAACTATATTCGGCTTATTCAATAGTAACCACACAGCTGAGTTCAGATGATGATTGTGTATTTCACATGCGTTGCAGCTGTGATGTTATGTCATTACTCCCTGCTCAGTAGCATCTGAAGACGAGGCAATGCCATTTTCATGCGCTTCGACGATTGAATAGTCCCGCTGCTCCCAGCCTTCCGTGCTCCCGACACTGTTGTGAGCTCCGTACAAAAAGTAAACCAACACAAGAAAAACTGTGTAAATGAATAATAAACCAATCCCAGAGAAACTCAACTGCGAGATTAGAAAGTAATTCGCAAACATTCCGAGACATGGAACGTAAGGAACTAATGGTGTAGAGAAGTATTTTCTACCGCTGTAGTAATGCGACATGTCTGCAGATGCTTTTCCAAACGAAGAAGTTGGTGGGCATTGTTTGGATATTTTTACAGTCGTCAATATGGAAAGTAATCCCAGCAAAGGAGCCATAATCCATCCCAAGAGTGAACCCATTCCGTGGGATAAAGCAAGACATGTTAAGAAGGAAAAGAAATTGAACCACGCAAGAAGTTTTTCCAAAAGAAATGGATGTGATTCAGGGGAATCCATCCGCATAATCACTAACGACGAATTGGTTACAGTAAAGGCAATCAATATTCCTGCTGAAACAAAATCATCAAGATATGAAAATGGTATGAAGGTAGCAAAAATTGTCATGAATACACCCGCGAACAATGCACCCTTCCTTGGATTTCCAGTCGAGTCTATTTCGCCGAACATTGGGGGGAGAAGCCCATCATTTGCCAATGCAAATTGTAGACGAGGTTGAATCACAACAGAAATGAGAACTACTACTGGCAATGTGAAAACTTCACCTGCCTGAGAACATCACGTACAGTAAAATCAAAATATAATATAAAAGTGAGACACGGCACTAGCATTCCATCGAAAATAATTCAACTCCTACACTCTACTGACCGCAGTAAATTGAGATGCCCACTCCACGCCTCGTGCTTTGAATGCCTCAGGAAATCCACTTTCTGGGCTTATTTCGGTGTAGTGTTGCATCCCACTTTTTCGTTAATTTTTCGACATTAAATGAAAACCAAAAGGTGAAAATGAAAGAAACATAAACGCGTACAGATAATCTCAAGTCATCGCAATCAGTTCAACTTACACCAATGCCACTGCAGCAGCCACGTATAATGTTGTCACAATAAACAATGTTATCATGATGGACCTCGGCAAATTGACCTCTGCATTAATAGCCTCCCCTGCGACACAGCAAACAGCATCAAACCCCAAGTATCCAAAAAAAGATGACACAGACCTTCAGAAGATAAAAAGACACGCAAACAAAAACTGTAAGTCAACTTTTACACAATTTCCAAAAACACGTTCAACTCCCTTACCCACGAAGAACTCCGGAAGCTCCAAACTCAGGAGGAACAAAAGGGTGTAAATTTGAACTGTCCATCAACAGAAATCCCCCTATCGTCATGAAAATGACCAAAAAGACTTTGACCCAAGTAAAAAAATCAGTAACCATTTTGGACTCCTTAACTCCCGCCAAAACGAGTACAGTTGTTGCAATTGACACAAGGCATGCCTGAAATAAATAAAATAAAATGTTTGTAGTAACTGGGCTTAGTAAATTCTGCATTGGCAATGAATGAATTGGTACATTTACGTAGTCAACACTTCACACTTACCATTGGATTGATTCCGTAACCTGGTTGAAGGACATTCAATAATTTATCGCTGACAGAGAGCTCCACACGCAACCACTCTATTACTTTGTCTCCCCATGATCTAATATTAGTTTTTCGTATTGCCAAAAGATGGAGCACAAGGTTAGAGAATGTTCTTAATTCAGAGAAGAAACAAGCCAAAAATTTCCACCTCAAACAATAAGCTGAACGAACTGTATAGTGTATAGGTAGGGAGAGCTGAAACTATACGATTCTCATTCCCATCGATTATTCCGTTTCTATCATCATCACGACAATAAAAAAGGGTAAAAATAATCTCAAATCTCACCTCGCCACAGCACTTCCACTCAATAAAAACTCCAAAGTCAACATTCCCGCCGTAACAAATGCCGGCAATTCACCCAAACTAACAAATGCATAAACATAGCTACTTCCTGCACTAGGTATTCTCCCACTCAATTCGGCATAACAACACCCACTCAACAGAGCGGCCATTCCAGAAATGGCCCACGAAATGCAAGTTGACGGCCCAGCATACCGGTTGGCGATTAGTCCATTGAGGACAAATATTCCAGATCCAATGGTTCCACCTACACCAATAGAGACTAGAGAGAAGAGTGTCAAGTGACGGGGTGGATGAGGGTGTGCATGATGATGGGGGTGTTCATCAATCTCGTGCTGTTCATTTTGATGCTCGGTCGAAATATCGCCAGATTGTGGAGATTTTACTTCCAATGCAGAAGGCTTGCTGTCACCATCCACTTCATCTTCTTCGTCTGAATAGTCTATGGTGAAAACATCCAGTTCATTCACGTGATCATTCTTATTCGATTTCAGTTTATCACTCCTCTGGTGGGAAGACGCTTTGGATGGCAACTCAATACCAACATTTTCATCATCGATCAAGCCATCGTCATTTTGCTGGCTTAAAACAGAATGGCCATTGCGGTTTCTTTTGAGACCAACGCTACCATTGCTACCTACATCAGAAGAACTGGCATTGCCATCTGTGTGGGAGGGGTGAAGTAATTGTTCTTCTTCGAAGATTGCCCGTAAGGGTTTTCGGAGGAAGGGAGTGGGCTTTTTTCTTGATGAAGGCGCCTCCATGGTCGGTCCAATGCTGTCCAATGTCTAGTACTAAGTAAGTAGTAGTAGAGTACTACTTACCGTAGTACTTACTACATAGAATAAGAAGTACTCCTACATACTTACCTAGCATACTTATTACTCCTACTACTGTGGCGAGTTTTAAGATCTTAAGCGATTTCTGAGCGATTTCTGAGCGATATCCACCTAAGGTAAGTAGTAAATTCACAGCCAGTATTATTGGTTGAGGGCAAAAAGTGTGTTACCATACTTAGAGCACATAGAGCAGTGTTAGAGTAAGTTTTAGGTTGAAGAGAAATTTTTAAAAATTCAAATAGTCAAATATTTTTTGAGTTATTTTCAAAAAAACAATTTCCAAAACCTTGGACATTGTGAAGGGTCGGAAAATTTTAAGATCTGGCCAATTTCCATCAATTTTCTGTAGAATTTCATCCCATTTTTTCATAAATCATGGGAGATAAGCCCATAAATACCTACTTTCTTGTATGAAAGGACCACAATTGACTAACATGGGATTAAAAATTTGGTCTGAAGCCCCCAGATCTTAAAACTCGCCTCTCTTAAAATTTGAACTTCAACCAACAAATTCTGGTTTGGGATTTTTTTGAAAAAATTATGTGAATAGTACACCTCTAACGAAAACAACACTTTTTTACTAGTAAAAACTAAGTAGCTGACCACCTTGCCACGTGCCATCGCCACTGCCACCCCAAGCCACCATCGCCACCACCACAACAAATAGCAAGCTACCATAGCACCTAATACTCCACAATTGCATTATCTGACGTGAGCCATGCACCGGGGAAGTGCCGAGAGATAGCCAACTTGACGTTTCCTTCAAGCCATGGACCATGCCTTCAAAGTCATAATATCATTATTGTTGTTGATGTCTGTGGCTGTAAAAAAATTAATCTCTGCCAGCAGATATGGTGGCAGTGGCCGGGACATAGAGTCTAAAGGCCTATGTGGACATAGCTGTGAGGTTGGTTATATAAATAATTAAAAGTAATTGCTAGCTAGGCTTAGTTTTGTAAACACAGCAGAGCATTGGGTAACATTGCTGTGGCTGGCTTAGGCATCTGAAGTGATAAATAACTCAGCAGAGAACTTTTCTTTGTGTGTCCCCTGCCACCATCAATACAGGGCCCACCTGCATTAACATTAACACTCTGTCAACTAGCATCACTTGCAAACGATTCCTACCCAACATCGATCCCAAGTGCTGTCAATTCACAACCACCATCATCATCAGCTCACCCTAATGGGTGGAGCATTAGACATTTTGAGGGTGGTTTTGATGGCTTTGATGGAGAGGGTGAACATTGCTTCTTTCTCTACTTGTCCTGCCATCCATTCTTATCCATCATCAGAGTGGGTGACACTCCTCATACCACCGTGAACTAGCACCCTTCATTCTTGAATTCCCATTCATGTTCAAATCCATTTGTTGCTGCTGCCATGGACTGATTCTAGGTCAAAATTGGCGAGGACTGTTTTGGGGGTGCAGGATGCAATGCCTATGAGCGGACGTGGAGGGTTCCTCCAGTAGAGTTCTAAACTGGATGGTGTTGGATTGTTGAGTGGTGAATGCCGAAGCTGCCCTGATAAAGGCAATGAAAGCAAGTGGTTTGTGGATGAGGGAACATCAACTTAGAAATGATTGTGGAAGGAGACAAATTTGTCAATGAAATCTACAATATTTTTGAAGATGTTTATGGGGATACTGAAATTAGTAATCCTTCAGAAGGAGAAGGTGAGTAAAACGGTAACTGAAAAGATGGATGACAAGATGTTGATTGTTGGGATTAGAGTGTTTATTGATGTGTATTTTGATGCCAATACTATGGTATTGTGCCTTCCCTTGCAGGGCTGTTTTGAATTCACTGTGCTGGACAATGATGTTGATGTAATCTGCTGTCCTCACGGGGGGGGGGGGGGGTTGTTCACAGTAATGATTTGAGATGAAGACGGAATGATTCAAAATTACATGGGAACTGTGTTTGATGAAAGCACCTTTTCCTTGATGGTGACAGCCAGAGGCCAACAGAGCTTCTTCCTTTTAGTGTTGGGAGGGTATATTTGCAATGGCTTGGCTTTGAAAGATCTCTAGATGATGATGTTGTCTCAAAAAGGTTAAGGCATCATTGCAGACATTGATGTAATTGGAGTTATTGTACTTTGCAAAAAGCATGTGGATTGTGTTGGTTGACCATTAACATCAGCACTCAAAAAATTGAACCAAACCAGAGTTTGTCTAAGCAAGACCTACAGTAGGAATTTCATATTAAAAACTTCAACCACAGTTGCTTATACCATATTCCTAATAATAGTATGGTACTTATGATGTGCTTGTACTTATGATCTTTCCATCCATCTTGCCTACACATACACCAACAATAGGTTTCCCTGCTTTTAAGTAGGTAGGTAGGTTAGTTAGGTAAGTAGATAAGAAGTGTATGAGTTGTTTGGTTCCTACTGATCTAAATCCTACCGGATTTCATACAGGACATTTCCAATAATAGTTACTATGGCTTTTTTATTGCCAAAATCATTTTAAATTCTTGGGTAAAAAAATCATACCCAAAAGCATGTCTTTACATATTGTTTCATGTGATTTAAAAAATCACATTTTTGAAGATCGG
>JALLOT010002021.1:0-13594 GCA_036939595.1 Thalassiosira livingstoniorum | reverse complement strand
CTAGAATAGCCAATTTATTGCAAAAAATGTAGTATTCATCTTTCATAGGTTGATCTTAGAGTCATGGTAGAGTCATTATTGATTATTATCACAGCTTTTGGGGGTCTGCATGGCCCATTTTAACTATTGGGGTTGAGGTCACAAATTTTATTTATGACATACCCCTGCACTATTACCCCTGTTCTGATTTTTTGGTCACTTCTAGGTAAATCTTTGGAGAAAATACCTCAGAAATATAAACTTGTTGGTTTAGCAGCTTTCTCTCTTTTTACTAGTAAAAAATGTTATCATTGCAATACTAGTAAAATTTCAATCTTAATTTTACTTCATAAACATTTTAGCTCTGGATACCCCTTTCCTTGGGGGTTCACAATCCACTCTACCTATCAACCATAGGCCTCTTGATTATCAGATATTGCCAATTTCTTGTTTTGTTAGGTGTCAGCACTTTGATTATCTAAATGTTGCAAGCTGTAATAAGAATGACACCATCACCTCTGGAAAATCCAACTACACTACTTTGAGTTGTCAGTGGATGTCAGGAAAGTGTTTGGGGCCATGATAGTACTAATTGAATTGACAGTAGACCCAACATCTTTTGAAAGATAGCCTTATGATGTCAACAACAACAACAACAACAACATCAATGCACTACCAAGTTGACAACCATGTTGATGACATTGTTTGCAATCAGCAATTCTAAGGCAAACCAATTGTCCCCAAGTACACTTTCCATTATCTCAAAGCAGAAACGGCAACATGCATCAACTACATAGCTATCATAGAGGTGATATTGTCTCTAAGTTGCTTTGATGTTATAAGTCTAACATTTTATTGTGATAAGACACCTGGTAATTCATAATTAAAAAGTATTCTAAAAACTAGACACCTCTACTTGATAGATATTGCACCAATACATATGCCATACCATTTGGAATACTAAACATGGAATCCAAATGGTACACCACTACCCCAAAGTATTCTAGTCAAATTGACATCCTTCACAAGACAATTACTAGCTACTAGTTTGTTAAAAAATAAAAATATTGCAATGGTAAAAAGATAGAAAGCTAGTAATCTGACAAAGTGTGAAATTGCTAATTTTTAGCAAAATAGAGACATTTTTTACATGTTTTCTTCTAGATATTGCCAAACAGGAATTGGTATTGTCCATGTAAATGTATGTAGTTCTCACTGCCAAAAGATTTATCACAAGTGCCACTCTTTGGCTTTTTTGGGCAGGCATATATCCCCCTTCTGGATTTCTGCCTCCACATTGTTGTCATTTAGGAGTAAGTTTCAAGCTCTTCAGCTTGTTATTATATGATCTCCCCTCAAATACATGTTGTTCCTTTGGTAATGAGTTCTAAGTTCTTTTTCATTCATTATGATGTTAGACCCCTAGTAGTATCTGTAGTAGTTAAGAAATATCAAACAAAATTTATTTGAAGGATTTGTATTAACAGCTGCTTCCATTTCCACTGCATTTTTTGTACTGGTCTTTCCCATTTCAATTGGCATTTGATTATTCAAAAGAGGAACGACATTGTTAGCAGCTCCAAGTGCTGACTCTGTCTAAACTAGCCAAAACTAGCATGCAAAAACCATAATTTATTTTACAGTTTGTACTGCTGTGATGTATATGATAACAACGACAGTACTTTTTGCATGGCTGTTGTGAATATACACTGAATACAAGTTAAAAAATATGATTTGGCCCAATTTTTATTTGGTTATCTTTCTTGTTGAAACCAGATATACTACCATTACTGATGACAAGAATTAAATCTTGAACAAAAGGTCACAACATTTTTGCGACATGATTGCAAAAAAATTATCAATCAGCTGCTATCCACCCCCAACAGCAACTTTAACAGCAGATAGTTGCAGAGAAGTGAAGAAGGATCATGTCAGGGGGCATCAACCAACCATAAAAAACAAGTTTAGTGGGCAATTTATGGCCCATCACTTGGCAACCATCATTGTTGTTAGCTGTTAGCTGTTAGCTTAGCTGAATGTTCATTAGCTTCACTGTTCACTAAATAGCTAGCTAGTTACCATGCCATCCTAGATTGATTACTACAATACAACTAATTACTACTTACTCCTATTTTTAATACTTGTTAGGAGCATTATGGATTCAGTGCCTACCATAATAGTACAATACAATAATGCCCATCATACTATTCTGTAGATACAAGCCATTATTTATTGATTGCTGAAAAAAGCTTTTTGAAAATAAAACACATTATGACCAGTTATGATAATTAGGCCAGTAAAATTTAGGATGAGAATTTAGAAATATCAAGAAATATGTATGTATAAAACATATTGCAATTTAGCCGAATCAACAAGTACGTGAAAATATACAAAGTTTCCAATTGCCAGGTTCTGTGGACGGAGGTGGACGGACTTACTCAAGACGGTCTCAGCGGACCTTCTCAAGCAGAAGAGTTGTTCTTCAATCCCGCTCACGCCACTCCAAAGACTCCAAACTGACCATACCCCGCCCGCCCAGCCAACAGCCAGCCCAGATCTTGATTCTACATATCAAGGGAAATTCTATCTTGTCTTGCCTGTTTTATTCTTAACACTTCTCTGTCTGACTTCTGTCATAAAACGAACACATACATTTTTTTAAATCATTTTTGTCCAGTCGAGACCAACAAAACACAAAACCTCACAGAACAATAAAGTGGAGCTGACAACAACATCGTGTTTCTTCATTTTCATTTGAAACTACCGGTAGAGATTCATAGAGTTTGGTTTTTGCAATGAACAATTTCAATCGATCTGACGACTCTGGCTTTGCTGGTCCAGAGGAAAAGCGCCCAAATACACTGAAAAGTAGGATCAAACGCGCCATGGCGACGGATGAGTGCCCAAAGCGGAACTCTGTTTTGACAGCTGCCACGGCGTTAGCGAGTCTTGGATCGGAGTCTTCGGGGCACCCTACGGGACAAGGTAACGGCAACACGAAAGAACAGATGCCAGCTTTTCGTCCAAGTGTTGCCCGTTCCAACGCTGATGATGTAGGGCAGGCCGCTCACTCGATGCCTTCGAGGATGGACCATGATGTACCAATGACTTTTCCTCAGAAGGTAAGAATCAATCGTGCGAAGGTAGTATGTACAGTACGTTTTTTCCACGGCGTTTGTTCTTACAGCATTGTTCAAACTCTGTTTTCTTCTCTCGTTTGATCAGCTGATGGAAGTCCTTTCTAACCATGAGATTTCGGACATCATCACATGGTTGCCACATGGTGCGTAGAATATCTTGAATTAACTATTGTCGTAGCTGTGTGATTGACTGCTCTTCTCTCACAACGGGATGGTGTCTTCATTTCGATCCAAACTTGGAAACAGGAAAGGGTTTTATCATTTTGCAGAAAAGGTAGTTCGCTTCAGATGTTATGCCGCTGTATTTCAAGCATTCTAAGTTTACGAGCTTTACTAGGAAACTGAACCGATGGGGCTTCACTCGCATCACCCGAGGTCCCGAGACTGGTGCTTACTACCACAAGGTGAAGATGTTTCAATCTTGATGTTTAGTGTGTTCTGTATAAGAAGAGTTGTTCTCATGTTGATGTTGTTGTTTTTTTTTCGTTAGTTTTTCCAGAGAAACAATCATTTACTATGCATGCAGATGCACTGCCAATCATCAAAGACATCGTGCGGCGAGGCTTCTCCAGGTGTGAGCCCCCAGATGGCTTCCCCGAATGTCATGAATGCACTCTCAACACTTCGATTGGACGAACGGATTCCGAGTCCTCCTTTCTCTCGTCCTAGCGAAGACGGTTCTCGCTTCCCGGGGAACAATCCGTACTCATCTTCTGCTCCTGCGGCGGCAAATAGTAGAGATATGTCGTTGATTCAAAGAGCCGCTGCTCAAGGCAACGTCGTCCACAGTCGTTCTGCACTTGAACGTGTCTTGTTTCGTCAGCGAGAGCTTTTGCGAGAAGAACAGAGGGTTCGTATGATGCAAGAACAAAATCATGCCAATAATCCCAATGATTTTGGGATGAGAAATCAACGAGGTCCAATGGATTCAATGCAGCAAAATCGTTTAAATGTCAGTCCTTCTTTTGGTGTTAATACTTCGTCTTCGAGACAGCACCCTTTCGTGATTCAAGCTGCATTAAATGCTCTGAAAAGTTGCAATGATAGAGCATATCTTACCATGCTCATGACTCGCGAACATAACAAGAACGATTCCAAAGGCCGTGAGAATGCTCCCATTTCCTCCACAGAAATTCAGAACCGTGTTCATGCAGCGATGCAAGCGCAGATGCGACAGCTCGAAGAGTACAATCGTAGAACAATGAATTGCAAGATTGGTGGAGCACAAGTAGTTTCTCAGAACGAGGTAGCTCAGTTGCACAAAGAAATTAGCCAAAAGAACGGAAGTTCTTCCAATGCGTCCAACCGACGCCACAACGTGTCCCCTTCAAGCAGATATCCGCCAGGTGTGCGAAGGGCCTCGGCTGCATAATTTTGAGCAATCTTTCGCTTTCATTTGTTTTAAATTCGTTGATAGTGGAACGTATTGGTTGGAACCGTTTCAATTTTGAGGTTATTATTGCATATTAAATCATTAGGAAATATTAAGGAATTTTCATCATACTAAATATGAATGCTAAGACTAATCAGAAATCACAACAGGAAGCCTTTTTAGATTTATAGCTATTGGTTGACAAGCCATAGCACAGGTACATAGGTCGTGCGGTAAGGATGGTTCTTGATTGGGTGACGGAGAATGTTGACTACTAGATAGGCTGTAAAATCATTATCAAATTTAGCCTCGTTGCCGAACGACAGTTGGAATTAACTGTATCAGTTCCAACTACAATTTCAACGGCTGTGTCAATCCCATTATCAACCCCAAAGTTAATGAAATCATCAGTATCACAAAGGCGTAGTATTAAACAATAGTATACCCATGAAGCTAAATATGGGCCACCAAAGTTAGAAAGTGTGCATGTTATGTAACAATTCTGAAAGTGGCCAATTAAAATGCCACCTAGTACCACTTCCAATGTGGAGGGGACCACGATGAAAATGATCCCCCATCTTCCCATCACCTATGACCAAAACAGCTAATGAGGTTTATCCACTCATCAAGTGCTCCTCCAATATTGCACTTGTTAGTGCACTAGTAGAATGCAAATTTACTTGTGACCTAGCTAATTACTAGTAAAAATTCAAACTTTTCTCAACGTTGTAGATCCATTTGCCATAGCCGTCCCTGGCCTTTGACATCTAGAATTTGTATTTTCTATCAACTTGGCAGCCCTGGATCATGTCATATGGTCAAATTTTGAAATTACATGGACATAGGTGGGACAGATCTCAAATAATAGTACAACATCAAAAATAGGATATAAGTCATGTTCCAGGGGTGTCAAGTTAATAGAAAATACAAATTCTAGATGTCAGAGGCCAGGAGCACCTATATGGAAAATGGGTCTATCAAGCTGAGAGAACTTAAAATTTTTACTAGCAGTCACCAAGTAAATGTCATTATCACTGATAAAATTGCATTTTGCTAGTGAAGTAACAAGTGTGAAATTTTTGTTTCCATTAGTTTCAAAAAATTTCAGACTTTCATCTACACGGAAAAGCAAGTTCAGTGCAAAGGTGTGCTAGAATCCAAGCATGATCATGGCTCCACTAAACTTACGTTTATTTTGTTTGTTTTGATTTTGACTGTTGAATGTTCTACAAGTAGAGAGGAATGTGCATTAATGTACACAGTTGATAGGTTATAAATGCTTTAGATCATGGTATTATTTCCTGGTTTTTAATTGTCAGCCTGCTCTTGAGCAAGTATTATCTACATCATGTGAACACTATCATCATTTTGCTTGAACAAATCATAGAAATAGGAAGCCAAAAACAATATTATACCATTTCAAAAATACATTTTTTTGTTTCCTGACATATTCAGAGAAAATTAATTGTTTTTTTAATGCCTGCTCTAAGAATGTTGGAGGCCAAGGAAAACAGATGTTAGAATCACAAAGATGAGCTAGAATTGCTCAAAGGAACTCATTAGGTAATAGGTCTAGGAAGCCAAACAGCCATGGCCAATGAGCCATGACTGGATCACTATTTTAAATGTCTAGAGCCAGATTAATTGAATTCGTGTTTCCGTTTTATCCAAAAATACCCTAAGGTAGTGACAAACAGGAGAAAAGTGTGAGATTCCAACACATTTGAAATAGTGTTAACACGAAGCTGGCGAGGGCAGCCGAGGGAATCTGGCACCTTGCTAGGACTGAAGGCGGCCAGCCACAGGGTGGTACCGGCACCAGTGGTCAATCCAGAAGTGGTGGGAACAATCTCAGCCGTCAAGAAACAGAGGCTTCCACAGAGGCAACACCAAGGTCTTCACTGGAAAGATTTCAGAACTCAAGCATGGAGGCTCCAAAGTCAAATATACAATCAAAATGGAGAAGGTATTCCCATTCACCAAACCAACAGATACAGGTGCATCTGGTATGCAGAATGAAACTATATGCTATGAAGCCATGATGAAGGACTTCACGAAGATTGAGAAATCCTATATGGAGAATTTCAAATATTCCTTCAACATCATCTGGCAGCAGTGTTCTGACCCAATGAGACAGAAACTAAAGTGACATCCCAAGTAGGAGACTACATGCTCCTGCCAGGACCTTGTACAGCTGTTGAAGGAACGGAAGGTGCTGTGTTATTGGTACAAAGGACACAGACAGCCAGTAATGGCGCTCATGTGAGCTAATGCAAGGGAATAAACCTGTTATCTGTATCTGGGATCAATGGGAGATGAAGAATTCATGGATCAATTTAACAGTGTGTGTGGAGTACTTGAACAGAAAGGGGGAGCGTTTCATGAACCAGGGCTAAATGAGAATGAAGCAAAGGTAAAAGGCATCACTGCAATATCAGATGGCAACAATATTAAGGCAACAAAGGACAAGGTAGCATCAAAAGTAAAAGCGTGCCTGTTCATCAATGACCTGAGTGGAGATTTCCATGGGGAGTTAAAGTGCACTCTTGCAAATGCATTCGCCAGTGGGAACAATATTTACCCCACAGCAGTGGGGGGGTGTACTGTCCAGAGCCATGAGCTACTTGACAGTGAGTGGTAGAAGAGGGAATACAGGTCAGCAACCAAATCCAGCCAGCATATCTTCTAGTGGTATTGCATTTGCACAGCAACACAAGCATGGCAACAGCAGCAGAAAGAAGGGCAGAGGCTCTAAATTCTATGTATGTGATGAGGAGGACCACTTGTCCCCAGACTGCCCCTTTATCAAAAAGGCTAAAGAGCTCAATAGCAAAACTGATCAGAACACAGAGGAGGCTACAGTGAACGCAACCATTGGCAGGAGCCACAACTGAAGTGTGGTATCATCATCAGCCAGCAGGAGTGGCAGCATGGCTACGAAGAGCCATTGGAACAGTAATGAGGAGGAGAGTAACAGCGAGAATGGGTAGTTTGAGGGAGATGAGGCCAACATCCACATCCAATTGTGGAACTCAATTAAAGATCATACTATGCTACTCACTTTTGACCCATCCCAGGGATGCAGCTCAACCAGTAACACCTGGCTCACCCTTGACAGTGGATCAACCATCACAATGATATGCAACCCTGACTTACTTGAGTGTATCTGTACAACCATTGATGCTATATGCATGAAGTGCAGTGCCAGGAGGAAAGTCATTAATCAACATGGCTTCTTGAAGCATTTTGGGTGTGATGTGTGGTATGGAGAAGGAGGTATTGCAAATGTATTGGGCCTCAATGATTTGTGTAGCTGCTTCATAGTAAGGTTCAATAGCAAACATAGGGAATTTGATGTGGATTTTCCATCAGGAATCATCACCTTTAAGCACAGCCTGGAAGGGCTCTTTTATTACTACACTGCGGCAAAAGGATCCCTATCATTCAACCAGCTTTTGGAGGGAGCAGCAGACAATGGCAACATGATGGAAGGGACCGCTGACATGGATGTCGCAGCACCAGGTCAGCTAAATGAAGATCTTGAAATTACAGGAGTGGATAAAAAGGCCACACCTGGAATGGTGGAGACCACCACACACCTGGCAGAGGGATACTCCCAGCATGACATTGAGGGTGCATGTAAAGCAAGACACATCCAGGCCGTGATAGGCTACCCTTCGGAAGTGGACTTAAAGCATATGATACATTAGAATATGCTGAATAATTCCCCTGTCACAAAACAGGACATAACTATTGCCAAAAAATATATTTGGCAGGTGCTTGGCATCAACTCAGGGGAAGACAGTCTGGTCATGGCATCTACAAAAATTGAAGACTACATGGCAGTACCACGGGAACTTTGGCAGATAAATTGGAGCGTGCTTTTGAGCATGGATGTCATGTTTGTGATTGGGATTGGATTTTTGGTCACTGGTTCAAGAAACATAAGATTTTGACACAAGAGCACATGTCAGTACATATGGATAACTTATTAGCCAATGCTAGTAATAATGTAATCAACTTCTACACATCTCATGATTTCAATATCACTACAATCATTGCAGACAGTAAATTTAATTGCATGCAAATAGGCTAGTCAATGGTAATTTTCTGAATAAGTACCATATCTAACAAGGAACATGCCAGTGAAATTGAGTGAAACATTAGGATAAGAAAGGATCCAATCAGGGCAATAAAGAGCACCCTTTCTTTTTGCAGACTTCCTGCACACATCATCATCAAGCTCATGGCCTTCTGAACTCTCTGGCTCAACTCTTTTCCTCCAAAAGGCAGTATTTTGTAAGAGTTCTCTCCATGGTCTATCATCACTGACAGGTCATTGGATTTCCTCAAACACTGCAGGGTGCAGTTTAGTTCATATTCTGAGGTCCATGATGACCCAGACCCATCAAATGACATGGATGCTCTCTGCACAATGCCCAGGCTCAGTATCTGTCTCAGCCTAGTTGGAGATTGGCGGAGGACATACATATGGTTAAATTTGAATATGGGACGTGCCATAAAATGCAAAAAATGGATGGCATACCCAATGCCTCTGGTCATACTGAGGGTAGAGGCATTGGCAAACCATGATCACATGCCCACTCACATCAACTTTTGTGACCAAAATGGAAACAAGTTTGGCAATGATCTCTGTAACAATGTGTAGACTGCAGGATTGGCACAGAGACAGGCCAAGGCCAAGCAAGCCATCCCTGATTACGATTTCCTAGCACCACCCCAGACCCAAGTGCCTGCACCACATCAGCAACTTCAACAAGAGCAATCCATGACACCACTACCATCCGCCTCCACCTTTCATCTGATTCCCAATCCCAGTCCTCACAATCTCAAATATGCCAATGACCTGGGAACACATGAGCCAAATGATGCAACGATGGACACCATACATGCCATACAACAAAAAAATACAGACTTCAATGATGCAATCCAGGCTGAAGTGGCAGAACAGCATCCTAACCTTGTTCCAATTGACAAAATCTCTGAGTAGGGACAGAATTCACTGTGTAGACAAGACATGAGTGACAGCACAAAGGTACCAGTGTTACTATTGTCCAAAAAACTTGGCCAACTGCATAACATCACCATCCAACCCACTACCATGCTGCTAGCAATAAACTCAAAGGCAGTAGGGGATCCAGCCAGACAGGAGTTGGAGGTCAGATGCCTCTTCCTTGTATATGAGAGGTACACCACTACAGAGGAGCAGTTAAAAACAGTGCTTCACATGATATTGACACAATATTCATTCAAGTTAGCTGTTCAGAAATTTGGTGACAAGGCCAAGGCCACATCCGTAGAGGAATTGCAGCAGATGCATGGTTGCAAAGCAATCAAACCTGTGGATGCCTCAATGCTCACAACCATTGAGTATTGAGTAGAGAAATGCCATTGGATCAATCGCGATGATCAAGGAGAAAAGAACCGATGAACTTAAGGGCCGTGATTGTGCAGACAGATGGAAGCAGCAAGGTCACATCCCAAATGAGGCTGCTGCATTGCTCACAGTGAATTTAGACTTGGTAATGCTAATGTCCACCATTGATGGAAAAGAGTACCATGATGTGGTGGTAGTAAATCTCCTGGGTGCATTTCTAAGCACTTACAACCCTGACTTAGTACACCTGGTTTTCAGAGGAAAAATGGTAGAGCTCCTGGCACTGACAGAGCCCCAGGTGTATTGCAAATACAAATATGTCACTATCAATGGAAAGGGAAGGAATGTAGTGTACGTCTCACTTTTGAATATTGTCTATGGAATGCTATGGTCCACTCTATTCTCCTACTTCAAGCTGTACGATGACCTAGGCAAGAAGGGATTTGTGAGAAATAATTATGATCCTTGCATTTCCAATGTCATCATCAATGGGTACCAGATGACAGTCATATGGCATGTTGACATTTTGAAGATATCACAAAAGAACAAGACACAGGTAACAGGGCTCATAGAGTACCTAAGAAAAAACTATGGCAATCTATGCATTTCACAGGACAAGGTGCATGACTATCTTTGGATGAAGTTGTATTTTGGAAAGAAGGGACAGGCCAGGTTCAACTTGGATGCCTGCACTGGCTCAATTCTGAAATCATGCATGAAAGAATTTCTTGGCAAATTTGTGGTCACACCAGCATTGGACCATCTTTTTGACATGAGGCCTGATTTAGACAGGAAGCTGCTATCCAAGCTAGAAGCACAATATTTCCACCAATGGGTAGTCTAGCTATTGTTCCTATCAAGATGAGTTTGAAGGGACATAAAGACACCCGTGATTTTCCTCACATCTGGAGTAATGGAGATGGACTGGGACAACTGGGCAAAGCTTGGTAGAGTGATGAAATACCTTGCCAAGTACTCTCACCTGGTAAAAAGGTGTAAAAACAGTTGTGAAATGGTGAGTTGACACCACATTTGGAGTGCATGCCAATTTTAAGGGCTGCACTGGAGGAAAAGGATCAGTGATGAATGCCTTCAAGAAGCAGAAGGTAAACACTTGGAGCTCAACTGAAACCGAACTCATCAGGATGGATGATATGATGCTCAAGATGATCTGAGGTGATCTGTTCCTGTGGGATCAGGGCTGCACACCTGAAAGTACTCTGTTGCACCAAGACAACACGAAAAACATTCAATCGTGTGAATGGGTATCAGTCCTTGAGTCAGAGGACAAGACACCTAAATATCAGGTTCTTATTCATCAAGGACCAAATTGACCAAGGATGGGTCAGAATCTGGCATTCTCTGATGGATGAAATGGTGCAGACTTCTTTAAAAAGCCCCTTCAAGGCAAACAATTTCATTCCCTTAGGACACTAATCATGAACTGCTCAATAGACCTGGAGATGGAACCATTTCATGTACCTGATCTTGGCCTCAAAGAGACCAAAATAAGCAAGACCACAAAGCCAATTGGGAATGACTTGCAGGAGTGTGTTTGAGGCCAAGACAAACAAATTTCAAAATCACAAAAATCAACCAGAATAGCTTGTAGGAACCTATTAGGAAATAGATCTAGGAAGCCAAACAGACATGGCCAATGAGCCATAACTGGATTGCTATTTTAAATATCTAAATCCAGATTGATTGAATTTGCTGTTCTGCTTTATCCGAAAATTTCCTATGGTAGTGACAAACATGAGAAAAGTGTAAATCCCAACAAAGAATGGAGAATGACATTATGCATTACATGTGCACTTAACTTCAAACACTAATATCATGCATTGGTTGGGTGTCTTTCCTCCTCTTTCCCACATACTCAATCTATTACCTTATTTCAAATCACTATTTGTCCCTAGTATTGTGCAATCACATCCAAACCTATCTATTGTATTATTATTACTTTGGCATGTGTCCTCTAGTGGGATAGTGACCAGCAGCCACAGAAAATCTCATAACCAGAAGCCACATTTTACTTCCAAAAGCAAAAGCAAATTTATCACTTCTTCTTACCCTTGAAATTATCAGTTTACAGGTGTAATGAACAAACTTGAGTGATGGTAGTTTGGCTGTTATAGTTATACTCTTTCCCACTGTCTTCACATACACCCACAGCAAAAACTTCCCCATAGACTCCATCACTGTAACAAAAAAATAGGCATCTCAATTCAAAGCTCAGAATTAATTTGAAGGGTCAAAGGTAAAGCCATTACAAAATCTTCCTCCTTAGTATGAGGGTCCATTACCACACACTCACAATCCTCTTGTAGGCCACCATCATACTAGTACCATACAACATGTTTCACTGCTTTTGAGAGATTTACAGCTGTTCTGATAAGTAAGCAGGGACACAACAGTTGAAACAGTTTGTTCTGATTCCATTATATGTTTGTTATATGTACATATGAACATGAGTAAAAATCTATCATCATCAGGAAATTAAGTAAGAAACGTGTGAGTGCTTTTTTGTGTGACTGAGGTTTTGAATATCAGAGATCCTCTAAATCTAAATGGTCATACAACAGTTCTAAATATGCATCTGAGAAAAAGTTATAAACACACGCTATTACAATTTATTACAGTGATGTATAATATGCATTCAATGATATCAAAATGAATACTTACTTCAATGTGTTCAAAGTTTTTCACAGAACATCACAAACACTAGAATGTCTAGATTCAGTAGGCAGAAAACGGATCAAATTAAATTGAAGCTGTTAATCTTGACTAAAAATAATGTTAATGATGTTTGTCAGATGTAGCCAGCATATTATGTCTTTTGTGTTTAACAAATACCTGTAGTTAAGGTACAAGGGATGGTAGTATGTCATCAACTGTATTAAATTCTATTATTGCAAATTACAGATTGTAAATTGCACCTACCTGAAAATTACTGACTGATTGCTTAGCTGCTGTAATTTTTATTGTGATTTGTAATGCAGTTGAAGTTGTACTTTCAATTTTGAGCATCTTTATTATTTGTAGTGATAGTGATGTTTAGGTTTACAATTTTCTAAGACAAATGTGCAATTTATTGTATTTTGATCAATATCAATATTTTTCTGTTTTTGACAAGTTACTAAAGGTGTAATATCTACTAAATATAAATGACTAGGACATATGTATTTGGCAGGCATTGAACAAGATCAAGTTAAAATAAAGTTGCTGATGCTGGGGAAAAAGTGGTTAATTTTAGCCTGCAGTATCAATGAATCATTTCATTTGTTTCAACACATTCCCATTGACAAAAAGGGGGGAATCGGGGAATCAATTGCAAAATATTCCATTCAACACCAAACTTTTTTATTTACTCCATACACAATCAATACAAAGTCTTTTGTTATATTATGACATGCACAAGCAAGAAAAAAAATATTTTTATAGAATATTATGAACACAGCTCAACAAAAAATTCATCGGAAACAATCTTTAAGTTGAAAAGCTTTATGCATTCACCTCACAGTGGTACTAAACCAATGATGCACTTTGACTATGGTGTCTAAGATGTATGTGGTAAATGCCCCTGATTCCCTGATCCCTGATTACTATTAGACCAGTGTCTAGATTTTCCTTTTTTACAGACTTAAGTAAAACATACATTTAATCTTTTTTCTGGCACAAAGCACAAAATTTGATGAAAGTTATTTT
>JALLOT010002020.1:0-13599 GCA_036939595.1 Thalassiosira livingstoniorum | reverse complement strand
TCCTGGCTTCAACTTGGGCAAGATGGTCTTTTTCATTACTTCGCCACTGTCTTTACGACAAAGGACATCGGCAAGAGAAAACACATGCTCATGATAGGTCCCATCATCCATGCGCAATATCAATTTGCATACGATTCGCAGTTTTCCTTTGCCGTGATCACCTCCAATGCAAAAGTAAACGAACGATATTTCAAATGGATCGAGCTTCTTACCTTTAATTAGACGTTCCAGACGTCTAATGCACTCCTTTTTGGGGTCCTTCCACCAATACCTAAGACGCTCTTTCACTGCATCGGTATCAGGTTCATAATCTGTAGAGTCGTAGTTTACCTCATCGTGACCATCGCCAAGCTTTCTCCAAATGCTCTCAGAAACACAAATCTCATCGACATCCATAAACAGTTTCAATGCCCTGACAATCAACCTCCACTGGGTAATCGATACATTTGCGGAAGTCAAAAGGGCAGCAACAGCAAACTCGTCCATCTTTTGATGGACGAGGCGTCTCTTCCGCATCTCAGCATGAATCAATGCAGGATATCTTTCACACAAATAACGAACGAGTTCATCCACATCTTCTTCGTAAAGTTGATCAAGTATTTTTGGAATCGCAGACAAGAATCGCAGCTCTTCAAGAAAGTGTCCTCTCTCCTCGGCAAAAAGGTGTTTCACGATGCAATGAACTACATTTTCAACACCGGCCTCATCGCATAAGTCTGTCATCCACTCGCGGGTGTGGCTGATTACATCACCGGCATCAAACATGATGTGCCTCCATCGGCCATTGTTGAACGACAAAGGCTCCTCCAACTCCTTCGCAAGCAAAACTGATTCTCGCAAAAAAGCCTGCCTTGTTGCCAATTTGGCAACCTTCTCAGCCCGGCCATCGGATCCACAAGGAAACATTGGAATTTTGTACTTCACCATCGTGGGACAAATTTTCTCCCACTTACCTTTGCTCCCCTCGGTCGCATCAGAACTCTTTGCGTGAGCCTCGTTGTCATGTTTGTTATTGCTGGTGCCTTTATTGCCGTCGCCCACATCGCTGTATAATGCGATGGGAGTAATTTCCGACGCACGGTTGCCAGAGGTATTGTCGCGGTCTGGTGTTTTCGATGGCGACACAAAGGGAACTTCGGTTGCTGGTGAATTTGGGCTCGATGCTATTGGTGCCGATGACAATTGAGTCACGGACTTGGATGGCGTGCCCTTCGACTTATCAGTTGAGAAGTACTTCGAACTATCTTCCGTCAACTCCGGCATGAGAAGCCACTGCTTCACTTTTTGAATCTTTTCATCTTGAAGGAGGAAGGGTGCAACAACGGGGCAGATTTGAAGGTGGAAATGGCGTTGGATGCTACGTAGTTTGTGCCCAAATGACGGGGGCTCCACTGCATTATTGATTTGCAGCAAGCCTTTCGATGTAGTATTTTTGCATTCCTTGCCAATGCGGATGAGGATGAGCTTCTTTAAATTTTTGTTACATTTTTCGACTGGAGGATTGTGTTTACTCCTCTTTTTGACTGCATCCACATAAACCCCACATTTTGTGGCTTCGCACAACCCCGCCCCTTTTCTTCCAAAAGGAATCAAGCCGTATCGTTGAAGAAAATCATTATTCCATTTTTCAGGTGAGGTGCATATCTCTTTGCCCTTTACCCACACTAAATCTGATGCAAGAAGAAGTGCACAAAAGAGATCTGGTGACAGGGAGGTGTGACGACAAAAGCTCTTCCAACAATCGCCGCGTAAAATGAAATGGTACGGCTCGTTGATTATTGCAGCCGAGAGGAGAATGAATTCGGCTAGATATTTTCGTGCGTTCAGAGTAGATTCCTTTTTTTCAGTTGGGATGGAGAATTTATGATTCAATGGAGTAGCACATGAATGGTTGGTCATTATAAATTATGAGGTAATGCAGGTGGTGTTGGGGGGAGATGATTTTTGCAATCGCAAGTAATGGATGGGACGATGGGTTGACTGCCTGATCTTTCCAATGGAGTTCCAGCAATGGTTCCGTCCAGAGCTCCTATCCTTGTGCTCGGCAAAATTAAGTGGTTCTTTCCACTCTCTACTGGCAGTTTTTTTGTGTCAATTACTTGTTCAATTTCTAGGTCTCTCCTAAAAAACTGCTGGTAGAGACCCAGATTTTACAAAGTAGCAGCAGCAGGAACAATCAAATCATTTATTGGCATGTTGTGCCTTTTCGTGCTTGTTAGGTGATTTATCACGGTGACATTGGTTGGTTTGGTTGGGGTTTTGAAGATCATCATCCATCAACAACTTGAAAATTGAACACCTTACAAGATCGGAGATTTTTCTATCCAGCCCAGATCCAGCATAATTAAAAAATATGTGGATTGCTCCTCCATACCAGGCTTTTACATACAGAGCTTCTCATTTAGTTCACCAAAGCGTGAAAAAAGCTTATTACTCCTAAATACCAAAAAAATTGCAAAAAATACCAAATCTACAAAAATTAAATCGCTACTTACGACAGTCAGGCGAGCGGATCAAAACAGACCCAAGCTCACCAGAACCACAAAACTTTTTTGGGAAAAATTTGTGGTAAGTATGGTACGTAAGAGTGCGTCACAGACGCACGACACCACACACATACAATCAAGTATTGTACAATACCATAGCAATGACATTGCACATAACGCTGATAAGTCACAATTCCTTTCAGATTCCTCTCGCAGGCATGCATGACTGAGATCCTGAGATCGAAGCATCACAGCACAATCTTTGGGTCTCTCACAAGAATCACATGTGGGAGATTCACACACTTTTTCATCTTCGTCCTCTTCTGGTTTGAACGGTTTGACTTGTTTGAATTTTGCTCATCTAGAGAGTATAATATATGGTAGATGAGACTCATGTAAATTAGATACACTATTATAAAGCTCACTTTTTATTTTTTCTGCTCCAACAAAAGCTAAGCTCTAGTTGTAGCGGGTGTTAGTTGAAAAACTCTAACTGATGTGAGCATTGCCATCTACCACAAAAAAATATACTCCTTTTACACTGGGAATCATCATGGAGCGTGTACTTCCTGAATTTGTTAGGACGGGCATTGAGGCCTTGATCGAATTCTCGTATTCGTTCGAACCCTACGTTGCTCCAACAGTCGTCCTAGGTGAGCAGGATTATCATTTCTTTTCGATTGATTTTGCGCATCCATAATTTAAGACTATGCCAATAACGCCTTGAGACTTTCCTGGCATCTCTTTTCTGCAGTCCCTAGTTTCGTAAAAGAGGGGGTAGAAAGACTCTCGCAGTCAACAGGGCAAGATGTTGAAACGCTTGAATATCTGCTTGGGATGATCATTTGCTATCCGTTGGGACTCATCATGCTCGCACTCCCCTACGGCAAACTGAAGCATGTTTTCTCTTTCATACTTGGGGCCTTCCTTTTGCAATTTACAATTGGCATCCAGTGGATTCACCAGCTAATAACATCGATAATTGCATATGTTATGTTTCTTGTTCTGCCGTCACACATTGCGAAAACATTGGTGCCCATTTTCAGTATGATTTATATCACTGCTGGACATCTACATCGCCAGTACATCAATTATTTAGGTTGGGACATGGATTTCACAGGACCACAAATGGTTCTCACGATGAAACTTTACTCTCTCGCTTACAACCTCCACGACGGCGAGTCACTGAAAAAAGGAAAAGAAGATAGGGCTGCGAAAAAATGTGCAGATGTTGCTGTAGACTCTCTCCCAGGTTTTGTTGAGTTTCTCGGATACACTTTTTGCTTCGCCACTGTCTTGGCCGGTCCTGCATACGAATACAAGTACTACGCCAATGCTTGTGATGGATCTTTGTTGTATGACAGAAGTGGAAAACCAAAAGGAAAAATTCCTAGCCAAGTGTGGCCAACACTTCGTTGCTTTCTTGCGAGCATTTTATGTCTCGGAATATTTGTCGTTGGAAGTGGAATGTTTCCACTACTCGATCCCACAGATCCTCAAAATGCAACCCCTGCCTTGATAACGGACGAATTAATGACCAAGCCCGTATTTGAGAGATATGGTTATGCATGGCTTGCATTATTTTTCATCCGTTTCAAGTATTATTTTGCGTGGATCAATGCAGAAGGCGCCAACAATGTTTGGTATGCAGGATTTGAAGGCTTTGATGCGAATGGCGAGCCGAAGGGGTGGCAAATTTCTTCAAATATGGATGTCATAGCCTTTGAAACAGCGCCAAATCTGAAAACTTTGAGTGCTGCCTGGAATAAAAAGACTGCCAATTGGTTAGCAAAGTACGTCTACATTCGCACGAATGGTTCTCTTTTTGCGACTTACGGTATGAGTGCTTTCTGGCATGGGTTCTACCCTGGTTATTACCTATTCTTCTTGTCGGTTCCTCTATTGGCAGCATGCGAAAGAATTGGCAGAAAAAAGTTAACCCCTCGCTTTGGAAACGGAAAGAAATGGGGCCCTTATGGTATTCTATGCATCATTGCAACGTCTCTCATGACACAATACTTAATCCAGCCATTCCAACTACTTGCGTACGACTGGTCCATGACATGTTGGAAAGGATATTACTTTGCTGGTCACATATCGTGTGTTGTTTTCTATGCACTTGTGTCAAGTTTGCCTTCCCCCAAGAAGAAGGAGGTTTAGTGCGACATCACTTCTGTTGTATGGGGCGCACACATTGCTATTACAGGTAACATCATGAGTTCCTCTGGTGATGCCAATGGACATTTATAAATGTTTGAATATAGAAAAAATAATTTGCTTCTTTTGATGTATTATTATCTTCAACATTCGAGATCCTTTCAAAGTTTGTGGTGAAGTATAGGTTTGCAACCTTGACAGTAGAAGCGACAATTGAAAATGAGGTGAAGAAATGCAGTAGTTGAGAATCGTCTATTAGATAGGTACATCAGTTGAAGATCTGTCACATCTCCAGTATGCAATTTATCAGCATTAGCCAGATGTTGGATGTCTTCACAATGCACAAAAAAATAAGTGATAAAAAACACAGGTCAGTCCAAAGAAAACACATTCATCAAGGTGGGTAAATTATGTACAGCATTTAAAATTATTTCTATTTCTCCTCTTGAGAGTAGTGTTGAAAACAAAGTTCCCTGGTAATCCACCAACATTTTTGAGGAAGTTCATCCGTTGATGTGTTGGGCCAGCTTCTTCGAGTTTTCTTTCTTCGAGTGCAATTTAAAGTCCATTATATCACCACGGTATTTTGTTACTTTTTTGTGGTCACAAATGTAAATTTCTTGTGCACACTGTGAAATCAATCTCATGTCGTGCGAGATCATTAGAACACCTCCCTTAAATTTGTTGAGACATCTTGCGAGTGCATCAATAGACTCCATGTCAAGGGGGTTCGTAGGTTCATCGAGTAAAAGCAAATGTGGCTTTTCGTGTGCGATGATGGCGAATACAATACGTGCTTTCTGCCCAGCAGAAAGTTGTCCCATCGCTTGAGACTGTTGGTCGCCAGTACATCCATATCGGCCCAATAGTGGACGGATCCTCTCAATGGGCTCCTCAGGCATAAGCTTTTGTTTGAAAAAGTCCAGGGGTGTCATTGTTAAATCTAATTTTTCTTCAAAATGTTGTGTAAATCTAGAAATCTTCAAGTGCATATTTTTCTTTACTTGTCCTTTGGTGGGATTCAATTCCCCAGTCATGAGTTTGATTAGTGTCGTTTTTCCTGTGAGAAATATAATCTGTAACTTTAGCAATTTGAATATCTCTAGAGGTTCCTCTTCAGCTAAAAAAATACACGCAAACTAACCTGCCCCATTAGGACCAACAAGAGCCACACGAGTTTGAAGATCAACACCAAAGTCGACCTTAGAGTAGAGCTCCTTTCCCCCTGGGTAGTTAAAGCTGACATTTTCAATGGACAAAACTGGCACAGGCAATTGGCCAGCATCAGGGAAACTCCAATCCCAGTGTGGGCTACATAAAATGCGCGAGACTGCAGAGTTAGCAAGCCAAGGAAAGTGTGACAAACAGTATCCAGGTTCAATATTTGTACTCACTCTGCCTCTGGCATTGGGGTCAAACCAGCCTCAAGTTTCTTTTGCAGTAACTTTTCACGTGCTTGGGCTTGCCGTACCATTTTCACTGTTCCATGACCAAAACGTGCAATGAAATCCTTGATTTCCGCAATGTCCCGCTGCTCAGCTTCGTATTGCCTAATTTGAACCATGTCTTGATCCCTTCTTGTTTGAACTATGAGCACAAAGTAGAAAAAATTGTGAATCAGAGTGTGTAAGCCGCAAAGAACAGAACTCCATGAGTGCAATGACCATCTATCTTACCGTAAGTGTCATAGTTTCCGCTGTAGTATCGAAGCTTTTTGTATGTCCTGAATAATAAAATAAAAGTTTTGCAAATTAGCATTATTCTGATGGAATCATTTTGATGGACAGTGCTTATTTAGTAAATACTCACATGTCAAGCCTGACGATGTGTGTGCACACACTGTTCATGAAATCTTGGGAATGACATACAAAAAACAGGATTTTGCTCCAATTCGACAAGTAATCCTCTAACCACAGAACAGCATCCATATCTAGATGATTCGTAGGCTCATCGAGCAACAGAAATTCCGGCTCTAAAAACAGAGCACGTGCCAGAGAGACACGCATTCGCCAGCCACCACTGAATTCACGTGTTGTCATGTTCATCATGGTTGTTGTAAAACCCAAACCGTGAAGGATGGAGGTGGCTCTTGCCTCTGCCGTACTGGCGTCTAGCTGATCCAATCTGTCGTAGATTGCTTCCAAGCTCATTTGAATTCCAGCCTGTTGGTCTTCATCTGCTTCTGCCATGGAATCATTGAGTGCTGCCGCTTTTTGTTCCAAAACAGCAACTTCATCATTGGACTCCATAACAGCTTGAAGGGCAGTGATGTCGTCCCTGGCTTCATACTCCCTATCAAGGAAATAAATGTCGAGTGCTGATGGAATTGGTATAGCTCTTGCCGCAATGGCTTTCATTACAGTACTTTTGCCACTTCCGTTTGGGCCAATGAAGCCATAACGATTTCCGTAGTTAATGACTACATCAGTCTCCTCAACAAGCAATTTCCCATGAAACGCCACAGACACGCCACTAACATTGATATCCCTCGTGTTAGCATGGAGGTTGCCCTTTCGATTTTCATAGGTCACAACAATGTTTTCTTGAGAAAGTTGTTCCAATGCCGCTTCCCTCTTTGCCTCCTCTGAATGTGGGTCAGCTTCGGAGAGAGACAGTTTTTGAAAGCCAGTAATTGTAGACTCTCCATTCTTTTCTTCATCTTCGTTTCCACCTTTTTTGTCGTTTTTCTTTTTCGCAGATCCTTTATCTTTTTTCTTTGCATCACGCTTGGCTTTTGCGGCAGCTTTTTTTTCTTCCTTTGTCATTTTCTTTCCATAAAAAGTAAAGGGAAGAACAACGAAATTGAGGCATCGAATAGATTTAAAATTTTCCAATCCACGGAAATGTAACACACCTTTTCAAAAAGCTCGTCCTCTCCCTCTGACAAGATGGGCCAGCATAACCAAGAAACACATGAGACGGGTTTATTGATGTACATGCAAAGGATATAGCAAACAGTCAGTTACTTCCCATGGCAGCACCCTTAACATCATTCGCCAACATAGCGTCGAAATTGATGTTGTCTCCACCAGTGTCCAATTCACGATCGATGGCAGCCTCCAACTGCCGTTGACGTTTGTCATTATACCTTTTTGCAGCGCTCATGTTGGGAATTTTTCGGTGGTTATGATCTTATTACTTATTGTAAGTACTTACTATTATTTTTTCTGTTGCAAACAGCTAGGCACCTGCAACTAGGGGGCAAAATATATTTTTTGGTGGGCTCTTGCCCACTGTATTTCACATGGGCACAGTGGGCAGTACTTAAAAAATAAAAAATGTTTCATATATATGTAGATTTTGAACCAAGAGATGTTGCGGACAAACAAAATATTTGGTGGGCGGTGCCCCCCGCCCCCTCTAGTTGCAGGTGCCTACTAGCATAGCAAGTTTTCCAAAAAAAAAGTCCCCCCTCTTTGGGAGCAGTTCGTAGGATGGTGAAGGTACTGGCTCCGGATCAGAAAAGTAAGGTAGAATTCAAGATAGGTAGGTGGTACCTTAAGGTACTTAGTTAGTTAGTAGGAGTACTATGTACAATTCTAAAAAATGGCAGAGCAAAAGCGGATTTTCTTGTAAAAAGAGTCATTATTGCCTGTCGACTATTTTAGTTGCAATTTTGCTATAGTAAAAAATAGTGATATCATTCTAGTATGTGAAAAAGTACTATCAGTACTATCGAACTAGTACTAAAAGTAATTCAGCTACCGAACATTACTCTCCCTGAGTACCGGCTCCGGATTCGCTGCAACTTCATAGTAACACAACATCACACAAAGCACGAGCAGAGCGGAGACTAAGAAGTATGGTAGGTACAATTCAACATAATACCTACCCTGTAAGAAGGCTCATGTGCAAATTTGTATGTTTTTAACACTCTGGCCATATTATGCATGGATTACTGTGTAAAAACACAAATACTCATGAGTTTGTAGAAGCTACTTTTTTGCGTTTTTTTAAACTCTGAGAGTTTATTCCCTTATTACCGCTAGGTGAGCCTGATACATGGGGAAATCAGGACATCTTTGGTGATTTCATGTTGTTGCTTGGATTTGCAACAGGTGTCTTGAGATAGATTAAATTTCTGTGCAAAAAAATAACTTCAATATGGGTAACATTTTAGTTCTATTCCGCTAACAAAGTTTCATAGTTCGTCAATAAATTTTTTTAAGCTGTTCTAAGGAATTGTGTTTTTTGTAAGGGAGTTTGTTGTCCAAAATCAGCCTACTGTGGGCAGGAACGAGGGAAAAATCCCATTTTGAAAAAAATTTATCAATAATGATCAATAATTTTCCGTCTCATATCCAGATATGGACAGTTTGGGTAGATTTTGAATGTGCGATGTGGTATCAGTGTCAAAGAAGGCATGCAGCACTTTAACATGATTGACTGCCCAGGTTGTGGCAGTTTGTTTTATTTCATCATTGAGGGTTGAATCATCCAAATTAATATCAAGATCCATTGAAGGAACTGAAGTAGTGGATGATTCCTCCACAGTCAGAATATTCTAGGAGTTGTTCTTTTGAAGAGGTTGGGAGAATATGATTTCATTTTCATCCAATATATTGAAGTCATTTGCAAAAACTTGGTTGAGTTGTGGTGGTGGATGTTCAAAAGAAGAATCTATCACTGTGTCTCTTGTAGGTGATCAAAGTTGGTGGTATCAATCTGCTGGAGCCCATATGTCCCAGTCATGTTCCACTCTAATTGATCTTCAACAATGCCAAAACGTTTCAAATATGTTTTCATAATTTGTCGTGGGCATCAAGAGTTCTATCCCAATGTCTTTTGGTGATGCTCCACCAACTCCTTCTCAGCCTGTGCACACACACATCTGCTGAATACTCATCTTCAAGGAATCTTTTGATCCAAATTACCATGGCTAATTGATCACATGATTTGGCCTCATGTCCTTGTCTCCCACATGCATCACGAACTTTTGTGCCATCTTGTTTCTGTAGCGTTGTGGTATTTGGCTTATTATATTGTTGACGAATGGGTCTTTTGCCTTTTGGTGGGGTGCAGTTGCAAATCTGTCTATCCCGGGTGAGATTGGTTTGTGGCTCAAAGCTCTGGATGTGCACGGATGGGGAAAAGAGGACCTCATTAGACTGTTCTCCATCTGCCCCTTGAACCACATTGACCCTTGGTGCTTCCTGTCCAAATCTGATTGGAAATGTGACATGGGGGTGTGTATTTGTTGGACGAGGGAGCTATTCAAAGTTCCATTGGAAGGTATTGATCATCTTCCAATGGAGGTGGTGTATAGCTTGCAATCATTGATTGTAGACTGGTGATAACTCCTGAGTAAGCATGTTCATGTATGCTGCTCAAAAATTTAATGCTCTTCTCCTGTTCAGAGTAAGTAGATCCCTTTTTCCTTCGAAGTCAAAAATGCAGTCTCACCTGCTTGGCGAAGTCAGTCGTCCCAGAGTGGGTATTCCACCTCTTTGGTTATATCAAATGCTGGCACAGTTAGCTGAAGTACACTCCACCACAGTTGATTCCTGTTACATTTATCATTCAACACCATATTGTAGCATGAGTCAATGGTATCATCATTCATTGGGAGGAGTTGGGGAAGTAGCTGAAACAATGTTTGGACCATCTGTAGGAATCAGGTATGCCCAAGACCTGGTGGGCACAAACCCTCATATTCAAATTTTAGCTCAATGTCATTGAATGGAGTTAGTGCTATATTGTACTGTAGGCCAAATTGTTGCAAGGTTGTGTGGAATTCCACAATTTCGCTGACTGTGACGTGCAAGAGGTGCCAGTGATAGGTCTTATCCATTAGGTATTTAACCTGTGGACCCAACTTACAATCCGAATAATGCCAATTATTAACAATGGTGCGATGCACCATTTTCAAGGACCCCCATGATTCAAAGTTGTAGCCAATTCTACTCAAGGTCAGATCGTCCAAGGCGTGAATATCTGATTCCCAACAGTGGTAGTCCACTCCTGAGATTTCTGATCAAAATGTGGAGAGGAGGTCTGCAATCGGTTGGTGCAAAGCTTGTTGGCTGGATGTAGAGTCCGGATGGGCTATAAGACCACATTGCTGAGACAAAATATTTGTTCGTGCCGGAGAGACATTTGGATGTGGAGAAGACGATGTATCTCTATTTGTGCTGGAGGTGTGATATGGGATGTCTTGAGCTGATTTTCCCGGAACATCAGCTGTGTTACGGGTATCATTATCATCCTCATGCAAACTGTTATTTTCCCCATCATTTTTGTTGTTCTCAAATGTTACAGAGGGTGGTGGGTGGTGTAAAGGGTGTTTGGAATAAAATCATAGCAGCCATCATTCCAAGATCCCATACTTGTCCTTTAGTTGTTGTTTCATTTGATTCGTTATCACACTTGCATTGGATTTAAATTTAGATGTGCTGTCCTCCAAATGTTTCTCAATACGCTCCTCTGCCTTTTCTACACCTGTGTCCAGTTCATTCAAGGCCATGTCAACAATCCTGTTGGTTGCAATGGCATAGTCCTCCACTGTTGCCATTTTATGTTCAAATATTTTTTTGAATTGCATCATGATTATGTTCCAGAGGTTGCAATCAAATTTATTGTCCACCAGTTCTTTTACTTGGTTGAAGGTGATGGCCTTCTTACTGATTACTAACCGGTGGTGCAAATTTTTCTGGAGATTTGTAAGGTCTGCAATTTTCATGTTGAGGGCATACTCCAAAGACTCAAGAGACAATTCCTGTTCAGTCAATGCAATGGGGCAGTCATCCATCATTTCCAACTTATCATCTAGCATGTCCAATTTCCTATCTAACTCCTTCAGTTTTGTCTCCATCACATCAGTATTTACATTTGTTGTGTATTTTGCTGCATTTGTCTCTTCTTTTAATTCCCTAAACCATTCCAATGCATCCGTCATATTGCAAGCTGTGATCAAAGTGTTGGCTCAATGAGTCTCCCATTCATCTCACATGGAGGAGGTTCAAGGATATCCACATCAAATTTCCTATCATCAAGCTTTTGTGCAAACTACTGAAAGATTAAATCCATTCCATGTAAAGACAGCTCCACCAATTGATCTGGTCAGATGAAGTCCACTACTTGGGAATATGTTAGAGTATCCAACTTGTTACTAATTTGTTGTTCTGCCTGCTGAGTAGCCGTGTTGGATTCTTCAAATGCTGCTGCTTCAATGTTTGGATTGGTGGTTTTAAATTCCCTTGGTGGCTGCTATTTGCTCCACGATGATGTTTGCGTTATCATTTTGGATGGGTTAATCTTCAATAGTTTCCGTATTCACATTCTCATTTGGATCTTGATCCCTCTGATCCAAAATTATTGTTGTGTTTTGCACGGTGGCATTCATTGTGGGAGGTGTGGCCAGAGCCATATTTTCATTCATTGTAGTGTTGGCCGGAGCTGTATTTTTATTCACTATAGTGTTGCATTCAGGGGAAGGTTGAGTAGATCCTGTTAGGGCAATTTTGTCATTCTCGACATTCTCTGTCAATTGTGGTGCCAAATTACGTTCTGTTGGTGGGATTTCTTCATCGACATGTAAGATTTCATCATCAACATTTGGTAAAGTAGTATCTGACACAATTAAGTTGAATGAAATGCCCATGTCTGATGGAATTGGAGGCTTAGTATGATCATTATGTCGTACTCTTTCGATTGAAGCTTGTGCTGCACTGGAGTGCAAACTAAACTCTTCTGCTTGTGGACCCTTTTTGATTGCGCTCCGCTTTTGACGTGAAGCAGCCAGTTTATTCCAATGTTGTCCTATGTTTTGCTGAGCGATGGGTTCCACTTGTTGGATCAGTGTATTCAATGGTTGTTGTTCATCAAATGGTGGAGATGACTCTTGGTACATAGCTAGTTGTCTGCCTTGGATGCAGTTGACAGGTGGCCCGGAGGCCAAAGATGGGTCCTTTTGAGGGGAGCCATCTTTTACTGTTACTGTCCGTTGTGCTAGTTGACAGGAACTTCCTATCGGCAGCAAAATTGGTGTAATGCCACTGGTGGGAACAACAATGTCAATGATGCCAACGTTGACGGTGGCAAGTGCTGGCACTGGTGACTGATGTCTTGGTGCTGGTGCTGCCAACCGGGATTGGGATGGGAAAATTATTGTTGTGGGATGTATTTATTTATTCATAGCCGGAGCTAGTGAATTTACCAATTTTGGTGCCATAGGTGGCAAAATCAGGCGCGTAACCTGATAGTCTCCTAGATTTAGCGACATGGTAGATACAGAAAGGAAGACAACTGAGTACTAGAGTATTATATCTACCTAGTACTACTAGACATGCTATCAACCCCTCACATTTTCACCCCTCACTACCTTTGCAACACCAGCATATATCCATGTCAAAGATCACACCATGAGAGACAATGCGGCTTAGACTCTTTGCAAAGTAAGGCTTGCTTTTATCTTAAAGCTTTTTTCATTCCTTTCATGTTGGTTTTCTAATCCATCTTATCCATTCTATTATGAAATATTCTCAATCAAGTCTGACATTCTCTACTTTTTTGCTCTCTATTAAGTTTCTCTCCTGTCGGCCTAACCTATTGCAGCTCATGTGGATGTTTGAAGATTCCTGCTCTACGTCTTTTCAATGTTTTCCATCCTGCCAATTTTGATCTATTTGAACAGTTGTATGTCATTTTTTTACATGTGCAATTGATGTTGCAGTTGTTTGAGCTGTGAGATGTTATTTCTATTTATCATTTGTGACGCAGCAGCTCCAAGCTTCAATCTAGTATTACTCAAGAGGTAATCCACCTGCATTGCCCTGAACATTGTCACCCATCCTATATCCCACCATACTACATTTTTTATATTCAGATTCAGGATTTTACTATGAGGAGTAGTTTTGACATTCTTTTGTTTCCCACAGCAATGCCATCAAAAATAGGATATTTTCAAAAGATGACAATCTCCAGCTATGATCTGCTACTATGATGTACTACAAGTTAG
>JALLOT010002019.1:0-13600 GCA_036939595.1 Thalassiosira livingstoniorum | reverse complement strand
TGACTATCTGACTCACCAATTTGTCATAGATCATGAAACAAGCATACGTCCAACACACTCCTGCAGTCAATGCACGGATCAACTTGTTGATTTCCTGTGTTGACTGGAATGCAAACTCGCCTCTGTCAATTACTTTCCTTAATTTCGTCTCCTGCTGCCTTTCTCCTTCTAGGATCTCATCTACCAATCTCCTATTTTGATTACCTTTGATTATTTCATACTCCACGTTTCCTTTCAGCCACTCTACTCGGTCGACATGACCTGCCAACTTCAGTCTCTGTTCTTCCTTGATGCGACCTTTCAGCCACTGGACGCGATCCATTTCATCCTTTCCTCTTTGGTCACAAATCTCTTTCACTCGACCCTTTGACCACTGCATGTAGTCACTGAGACTAGTGGACCTCACAAGTTCAAACTTGGTTAGGTCTCCACTTTCAATCCTGTTCGAAACGCCTTGATATGACTGTGCGTTCGGCGTGATGGTTAGATCGAACCTTTTCACTTCCTCGCACTTCCCATTCGCATCAATCTTCTGCATAAGGATGCTCGTCTCGTTTGCTTTTGCTTGCTTCGACTTTCTCACCTCTCTTGTGGACATAGTCACACGCTTATCTACTTCACATGCATTTTTGCAGATAGCACTCCTGTGCTCGTCGGCTTTGTTTGCTTCTACACCTCGCATATTCAAAACACTGTTGCAACTATCCTTCATCGTTTCATTGGCGCACCCTTTTGGTTGTACGATATTCGTTTTACCCGTCTCATTCTCCAAGGCAATCTTATTAGTAAAGTTCGAAGACTTGGAGCTCGTTTCCTTTTTCATACTTCTCTCGGTCTTTTTCACAGTACCACAACCATTAGTTGCATTGGCAAGTTTAGTGCATCCATTGCTGTTAAAAACTAGTCCATCATTCGATACCTCGGCATCGGCGACAGAATGGATGCGCACATAGTTGCTCCATCCTGATCCGTCTTCTTTCGATATTACTGGTTCCGCCTTATTGGGTTCTAATTCTTGAACTTGATAGCACTTGGGTTTGCATGATGCAGAGCTTTCGGCTTCATATCCAACAAGACCCTCCGGATCATTGCTAAATTGACATTCGCTGCCAATTGGGTCATCACACTTCATCGTTGCAACAGATGTGGCGGACATAGTCACACCCACAGGTACTATTGCATTCTCTTGGTTCTCGTCAGTCATTTCTTCGGTCTGAACCAGACCAACCATATCTGAGGCCTCGATTCCATACAATTCATCTTCATTGCCCATGCGAGCCTTTGCTCCAGCATGTAGGTCTCTTTCGACTGCCTCAAGTAACATAATATCATTGCTACTGACGCACTGCGTGTTTCGGGTGTCCCATCTGTCATTCTGTTCTCGCATTCCTGACGTTGTCATCACGTTTTCACTTGTAACTGTGCCTGACACATCCGTTTTCTGATCAAAGCACATACACTTTCTTTCTTGGTGGTTGAGCATGTTGGGGCTTGTCGCCTCGATGCTATTCCCGGGGGTAAGCCTAGCCACACTCCCCTTGTCATCTTCAACAGTCCTATCAACAACTGAATCACTTTTTGTAGCCTCCAACTTCAGCTGTTGGAAAGACCGGGCTTTGCACCTCTTGACTGGCTCCTCATCACTTGCGACATCGCCTGGCTCATCTAACTTGTCACTTTGTTCATTGTAAACTATTTCTTCACTACTCACAGCCCTATGTCCATCCATAGCAACGGAGTCACTGCGCATTGAGGGAGCTGTCTTATCGTCTTTTAGTTGATCATAAAATGAAAAAGGAGAAAAAGGAGGGGTAAATTCACTCCTGTGGTCCATGGGTGTTACGATGCTACCCAATGGACCATTCCAAACTTCCCAACTTGCAGATACTTTCATTATGAGACCCATCAGGTCATCACACTTAATCAGCGCTTTTTGTTTTGCAGACACAATGGTATCAAATCCAGTATTTCCCGACATAGTCCTTCCGCTGTTATTCTTGTCTTTGCTTCCGCGTCTGATATGATTCTCGCGTTTCACACCGCTCTTATTGGTGTTCACAACCGCATCTGCTTCAACGACTGCTGGTAACCCAGTCCCACAGCAATCGCCACAACATATTGTTGGGGAGCTCTTTCCTTCTCTCCCACTGCAGTCATTCATCGTGAAATCGTTGACCTGATTCGCCATGCTAGCATCCGATGTGGCAGTCCCCGTGCGAGCTTCAGCTCCAGCACTTTCTACGTCTGAAGGCATTGCTATCTTTTCATTTTCGTTTATATGGCCGGTTCCGCTGGTTTGAGGTCCTGATGCACGTAGTGCACTCCTGCCATTCCCCAAATGTTCAGTTAAATTCCAACTCGTGTTCTCTGCATTGTTCTTTTCTTCAAGTGTGGTCGCAGTTGCAGTATCTGCCCTATTCTTCAATTTTTGGGTGTTGTATCCCATCACCTTCTCTTTCCCATTGGACGATGGTTCAAATGCTATTACTTTGTCGTTTGGGGTTACTTCTGGATTCTTTTTGTCTTCTGGGGACCTTGTCCCACAGGTATTACCCACAACGCCTGATGAGGATGCAGTCTTACATCGATGTACATCATCTTTGGGTCCCTTGTTTTTTACGGATCCTCTCAACTCCTCAATCTCAGTTCCGCATGCAGTGGAGATACAACCATCGCTCTCTAGCTTTAGGACTTTGCGACCGTGCTTACATGCTGAGGACCTAGTCCTACAGATTCTAGTCACTTCGTTGCCATCTTCGAGTGGCGATGCCTCTTGCATATTTTTGGAGTGGGTTGCTTCCGATTCGGAGGTACCATACCTGTAGACGTCGTGGTTCGTTGACATAGTCATGCCACTTGTCGCACCACAAGTATCACGTTCTCTCATTGGCTTGTCCTCACCTCCCATGTTCTCGTTGGCATCACCTGATGCACAAACTCTTGGGTTGGCAGTTTCGGTCATATAATCTAACCCCATTTTGGTGAAAGCCTTTTCCTCAAAATCATCAGCGTCACTCCTGTAATTATTGGATTTCACTCCCTCTTTAACATTTAATGCTTTCGCGCGAGCTTCAGCTCCAGCACAGTTAGTTCTTGACACTGAGGACCTGGTTCCATTGTCAGATGTATCGTAGTTTTTGCTATTCCCATGCAACCTCTGGGTGGACTTAGTCACAACACTGTTAACTTTCATACTCTTAGTGTTCTTCGTTGCCAGATTTGGGTGAACATTAGCTTCAGCGTTGTTTCCATTTCCTGCCTGCACCTCATCGGTAGACATAGTCGTACCATCTTTATTGGTGCTGAATTTCTTTTCATCCTCTGATTCTTTTACTTCGCCAGCCACTATTGGCATATCCTCGCCATGGAGTGCAAACCCCTTGATGGGTTGTTCAATGTCGTTTGCTGGGGACTTTATCCCACAGCCATTAATATCCGTCCCCCCCATTTGGAACTCCTTAGATTCTTTATTCTTCGGACCACCCTCAGTTTTACAAGCTAGGATCTCTTTTTTGTTGGTATTCTTTGCCTTTGTGGCACTTCTCTCATCTAATTCATTTCCATATGATACCTGGTTCGCCTTGCTGTCTTTATTTGCGTTGTCTGCTCTTACTGAGTTCTCCAACACATTGAAATTCTCGTCTCTGATGCTCAGTCTTTTTGTGGCTCCGTTGTATTTTAATCTGATCTCATAACGACCTTGGTCGTCCGGGCCTGACGCCACAATACCTCGGCGACCATTAAACTGTTCTGACTTTTTTAATCCTTTTATTTTTACAAGAGTTCCTTTCGCCACGATGTCGGACTGGAAGTAATCACACGCTCCTTTCTTGGGAGTGCCGACTTTCTTCACAAACTCCCTTAGCCTAAGTTTTCTCTTCAATGGATCGTAGTACCCTTGAAAATAATCTTTCACTACGTCGTCCCATGATTCTTGGTGAAGGCTCTCGTACTCACGGAGTTCATTTTTTGTCATAACCAACATCTCTCTTTCCACTTCCATGTGGCGGTCATAAGTCTTCTTTTCAAAAGTCCGCTCCCACACAAGTTGACGTGCTTCGGGTTCGAGAAGCGACTTGAAGAAATCTGCATTATCTAAGTCGCCCTCTCTTTTTGCTTCATCGTAGCATCGCTTCAACTGCTCTGTACTCATTATGAGGAATTTCCTCAACGATGCCATGCCTGGGTCTGGAGCCCCTTCTCCTCCCCGCAGGTTGCCAATCACCGTCTCATTGCACATGGCAGCCGCTGTCCAGGGTTTTGTTGCTCCGTAGCAACGCAACTGACTATAGCTGATCCGCCCAGTTTCGGGACTGCTTGGATTCAGCTATGCCCCCCCATGGGCAGTCAACGACTTTCCGCTGCAATAAGGCAATATCTCTCTCTATCTCCAAACAGACAAATTTAAAATAATGTTGAGAAAACGTAGGTTTGCCCACACCAGACTGTGCCCTGAACACAAGCCTCTAGGTGAGGGTTTACCTCCCGCTTAACGCGTTGACAACGAGATCCTATTCTAAAGACGTAGTCTCATAAAATCCCATTGCAACCGTAGATTATATTTAATTTGTAAGCTACTTCCTAGATCTACTTGACTACCTTCTCCTTGTCCATACCTAGTCCCATACTAGTATGCTACTATCATATGCTGCTGACTGCCGATTGGCAGTTCAATACTCTCTGTCACCTGCCACGTCACATCACCTTTCGCTGCAGTAGCTGCAATCTCATCATTCCTTATGTTCAGTATGTGATGAGCTAACACCCTGTATTTGACAAGACAAGCATATCTCCAACATAGTGTCTGTAGAAACCTCTGCCTAGGAAAGATAATAATAGGAGTATTTTGTATCATTGTCATGTTGAGCAGTAATAATAATGCACACCCTTTGTAGATAGTCTTGTGCCATATCACATATGCAATAATGTATTTGGAAACAAAGTATACTAAATCATTTGATTTTCATATGGTATTCTAGGTTAGTAGATATTCATCCTACCAAACATCAAACAAAATCTCTTTTTTGTGTAAATGCCCTGGTGATTTTTAGTTTAGTCATAGTGTAGTTCATGGGGAAACAATGGAGAGCTAAGGATTTAGGTTTTACTTTAAGAATTTTAACCTGAATGGTAAGTCTCTCTCTGAAAGACTTCAAATTTTATAATAACCTTCAGTTTAGAATAAAACTTATTATCTTGGAATAGAAAATCATATGTAACCCCTAAATATTCTTAATGGGAAAAATTACATTTCCAAAACAATCTAGAATGAAGCTATGAAAACTATCACTGTAGAAATCTCAAAGGGTAATATCATTGAATATATGAGGCTGGCCTGAACCACATTATCCAATGGCAACTTAGAGCCGTGAAATTCAATTTTTGGCAAATTGTGACTGAAAAAAATAATAAATTATTCTGCCTTTCTTAATGATGCAATTTTTAACATGATTGACCAAATGGTGCCAAATAAAAATTAGCTCACTAAATGTATTTTTCAATAGAATGGTAAGGTGTTCTTTTTGTTGAGTCAGTGGTGTTGCTTACTGTGACCATGATTCTATATGGATGAGACAGACCCCAAATGGATAGAAACCAAGTTTAATTTTTTTTATTTAAGACTCTGCAGAATGAAAATGACTTGTCACCCAATCGTAACTCAATTCATCAACAAATTCAAGTTGGAACAAGTACAAATATTATATTTTACAAGAAAGGAAAGTTCATAGTCGCTGCTTACTGATGTTTTCAAGGTTGACAAACTTCAAAAGTTGGGATCAATTGTTGGTCAACAAAATGTTGTCAGTAATCTTAAAGACTGAATATCTTGGTTGTCTGTTTGCTCAAGGATAGATTGTGATTCAAAAAGTGGGCAATTCGGATAATGCCAACCTCATTTATATTGTGTATTATGTCTATGAAATCATTCTAAGTAGATTGTTAGATGATATTATGAGCCCCCCATGTAGTGTGTTTAATGTGTAAGTATGCAAACACCACAAACATACAGGGTAGACATTAATTGTTGGATCGTTGGATCGCCGCATTATCGCCGCCAACCAGAGAAGATGGGAATGAGACAGAACACAGGCAGAATTTGAGAGAATGTGCATCAATCGAACAACTCAATCTTTTATTATTTAAGAATATATTGACGTAGATAAGAAACATCTGGATATTAAACTTTAATAAATATTGTTAAGTAGTAGAATTCTGTTGTTTTATGAAGACATCTTGGAATGAAGTATTTAACAATCAATGAAATCTACCATATTATGGTACCTTACCATAGAAAAAAACAAAAAAATGAAATAAAGATAACAACTACTCCTACTATACCTACGACCACCGTGTCTGGAAAGAATCAAGGTACCATAAGTTGTAGTATGGTACTCTACTACTCCTACCATAATATGATTATGAGTATTATGTTTCTTGATGTTGTTGTTTTGTGAAAACCACAATGGTAAGTACATACCTTAAAAGGAGTAATAGGAGTAATAATCATTCAGACAATAATAAATACTATCTACGTGGTGTTAAGGCTGTGTTTAGGCAAAGAAAACACTATAAAAAAAATTCATGCAGTCCTCCATTGCTGAGGACTTGTCGGGCAGCGGGGACCTCTTCGCAAAACTGCGCAAAATCAATTTTTGACCTCATCATCCCCAAGAAAAACTGCCAAAAAAACTTGCATGTTATGTTGTTGTCCTTTGAAACCCAAGTTTGAAACTCTCTCTTGATTGTGGCTAACCCTCGGCCGCGCCGGCTGAACGAATGCCACGCTTCTTGTCGCCGGTTCCTCAAATAATTGAGGGATATGGTAGCATTTCTGAGTACAATATCCAACGCGCTGCAGCCACTGTTGCTTGAAGAGACAAGATTGTGCAAATCATCTCACAGAAACCCACAGAAACCATCGCTTTGTTGAACGGTTGAACTCTCCGTCCAAAGTTGAAATGGAGAGAATTACGTGTCTAAATAATCATAAAGTAGTACTAACACACAAAAAGCAATGCAAAGCAACAAGAAAGACAGCCCCGGCACAAACCACCAAGAAAGCACAAACCCGAATCAATCAAAATTTATCAATAACAGCAACATGACCGCTCACACAATGGGCAACACTTCCGAAAATTCCAATTTAATATCCCCCTCCCCAACGCCCGGTGGCGCCTCCGCCTCCGTCCAAGCCTCCGTCGCATCCGTGGCGGCGACCTCCGTCGCTGCGGCCGCTGCGTCGTCATTGAATGCCATGTCGTCTATCAACCGCAACATTGCCATTCGCGGCAACGCGGGGCGTGTCGTCGCTGGGGGCAGCGAAGGCGCCGCGTCCCATGGCACTGGCAGGGCGTCCTTTACGTCGCGAAGACCGGAGCCACTGGATGAGTCGCAGCGAGTGACGGTGGTTCGAATGAATTTATTTGTGTTGGTTAGAATATTATTTCAGTATTTGGAGCGAGTGGACAAGTCGACTTTGGCCTTGGCTAAGGAGGTAAGATAGAGTGTGTCGGTGGCTGAATTATGCCCCTCCCCCTGATGTTACTGATGTTAGTGCCAACTGACCTTGCTGCTGAATCCTTACTCGTCCCCACACGCAGGTGTTACGAGACTGCGAAAAGAAGCAAAAATCGGGGGACTCCAAATACGCCACTCTCGCCGACGCCATCAACGAACGCCTCCGCGATGCAGTGGGAGAAACACACTGGGCGCAGGCGAGGAAAATTCAAAAACAATTAGTGATAAATCAGCAAATGAAGAAGTTGAAAGCACTGAAGGCCAAGACGGCAAAGCAATTCAGAAAAGTACAGGGCGAACAAGTTGGACAGAGTTCAAGCAGTGGTGGGAGACAAGAAAGCATGCAGAGTATGCAGGAGAGCGTTCAAGAGGGGGGAGTTGATGAAGATATGAATGAAGAGGGGAAGAAATTGGAGGGGGCAAGTGATCAAGGACAGCAGCAGCAGCAACAACAAACTCAATTCTTTCAGCAGCAACAGCAACTTAACCAGCAAAATTTATTACGACCTCAGTCCTCCCAAGACAAGCAGCAACACTACCTCACCACTTCATCCTCTGCCTTTTCTGCTAATTCATCGCACACATCGGTAGCATCTGTATCAAGTGAACCTGCCTTGACTCAAACCCACTACCAAACCCCCAGTCCTTCTTTCCCCTACAACCCGTCTTACCACTCTTCTAGTGCCTCATCTCCCTATCCCCCGTTCAACACGGGGGGTGGCTTTGGTGGCGCTGGAGTCAACGGGAATGGCAGCAGCAACAGTAGCAATGTTGGGAATAACCAATAAGGCAAATGGTCTCAGTTCTCATTCGTGCCATTCCACATAACAATGATATTTTAGGAGAAATAGTAGGCGGCATTGGCATGAAATATTACAGATGCAAGAGAGGACGTTCAAAATATTATCATTGATGCTGAGACCATCAATCGTAGGCAAAACCATTTTTGGAAGCGTATGCTTCTTCGTTTCAATTGTTCTTTTTGATGGGTTGAAACATAATCATTCCATCAATAGGACATCATAACTTCAAGACGTGACATCTTTCATTATTTATTTAATTGATTTTTTATTGCCGTAGCCGTAGTCTGGTCTCCTCTTTCCAGATGCTGTACCTCATGCTATTCCGCACACAGTCTTCTTTCAACGTTATCAATTGCTGATTCCAGGGCAGGTCACTAGTGCAGAGTACTCGCTCGTTCTTTGAACTAAGCAAAGGCACAATTTTTAAAGTGTCCTGAGGTATTTAGTTATCAATTGCTGTCGTTAGCCGAGTGTCTTTGCCCGGTCCATTGCCTGAAAGACATTTTTCTGCAACACAAAATAATTAATTTGTTCTTTTTGAGAACTATTTTTGCGTTGTACTGCATGGGCATTAAAAATTTAGTGACACCATGTTTTGACAACCTTCCAACACAAAAAAAACAATCCAAATAAAATATGAAATGAAACTACAACCCAAAATTCAATCTAAGACATTTCTCTCTGAAAAATGTCTAGTTAATCTTTAATCTTTCGTTTGTTTCTGAAATACGCAAAAAAGTGGACACTTTGTGGCATACCAATGACAGTGAAAAATAACTCACCACCAAATGAATAATGCAGAGAGAATCATTCTTCCTCTTTGATTTAGTTTGTGGGTTTTGGGGGGCACAATTTGAACTGGAGGAGGGAGGGGAGTCTTTTTTTGCCTTTTGGCAAAGGCAAAATCTGCTGATTACAAATGGTATTATACTTTGTAATAGTGAAAAGTTCACTTCATAGCACAGTTTCAGTTTTGATTAGTTTTACTTTTAAATAATGCATGGGAAATTTTCAAACTTGTGCTGGCGACTATCCATTGCATTGCTTTCTCTGAACAAATGTTACAAAGTATCTATTAGTGCAGACACACAAACAAGATTGACTCATAATATGGTTGTTATTTGTGCTGAACTATAAAGAATAATGATTGGAAGTAGTTCACATTGGTTATTGCAATTTTTGAGATGAGGTCTCTCTGCTGATCAATTCACACTTTAAATATTCAATCATTTTTATGTCACAAAGACAAACCATGAAAATATGACAAACCATGTTTCTCAATATATTTCAATTACAAATAAAAGCATGGATAGACAAATGCTTAGTGCTTAATTACACTAACCTTTAATTTATGATGATGTTCCTATTCTACACTGCTTGACCAGAGAATAGGTGATTGCCAATGCCATACAAGTATATATTGATTATCAGGAGATCAGTGTATTCTGTCACTTTGACTATGATCATGAGTTGTCTATGATGTAAACTATTTGAGCTTTCCCAATAATGAAGCAATCACAACAATGCCATGAATAGAACCCATATAATTATAGTGAATTGGATGACCCCATTGGTAGTAGAAATCAATTCTTGCTTAAAAGCGCAAGTTGTACACATTACAATGACCTTAGTTATCAACTAAGGCAAAAGGTCACGAGCAACTAGCTTAGAATTTCCTCTTGAGGTAATAACTTGTTCTCTATTTTCTCCATCAAATAACTCTTGCAGCTAAGGCAAAGGATGCTTCCCTAGATTGTGCATGTTTTATCCCATCCAAAGAAATACATTTGCCATCCATCTGTATCCCATGGGATAAACTCATGAATGGGGATGGGGAGACTGCAGATAAATAGTGACAGCATTTTTTGGCTCAGAGCTGAAACTTCAGCATGCACCAAAATGAAAAGTGTAAATAATTACACAAAAAGTTCTTACAAATTCAACTGCCCATTTAATCAAGATATATAAAAAGCAGATAACTTGACAGTCATTTTCAATCTATTTTGAACTAATACCCTCCATCCAGCATTCTGTTGTAAACATATGCATTTCACTCTACCGTGCTTCTGCATCTCCGATAAGAGTTCTCTGTTTGCCTGAAGTTTCCCCTTTTGAAACTCATGGCTCTCAACTTTTTTCAGGATATTGCTCAAAGAAGAATTTTAACATATACTTTTTCTCTACAAAAATCTCCTTGCCTCACAGTTGAACACTAAAAGTGAAAACCTAAGCTAGATAAACAAAAGTAAAGAACTGAATACCAATACAGAATGATTGCATGAATGCAATTGAACTGATTGGAATTACTTTTGCTTTGCTTTGACCCCTTTTTGATAAAAACTGACCAGAAACACATGGACAGAGAAATATTATTACACATTGAAATAAGAATGATTTAATGATCATAGTCAATGTCTTACATTGAAATGATATGGTCTTTGTAATGTTGCATTGAAAATTTGTTTCTATTTATTTTATATTTATAGGATACTTTGATTTGTTAAGGTACATATACAAAAAGAATATTTTCTCTAGAAATTGTAGCCCTTTGGGTGATGGATAAGACACAAGTGATGATACCATAAGTTATCATAAGGGGGCGATAGATAGAGGCGTGTATGCACTATAATACAACTGATGTTGTATGGTTGAATGATCAGGTAGGCAGGTATCTAGCTCAATAAACTCAACTAGTTTAAATGTAAATAAATTAAAAAAGACAAAGAAAGGTCAGCATTGCATGGTAAAAAATGGAGAAATGAAAAGGTATTTCTAAAATTTGAAGTATAGAAAACTGAGCAAATAGTACATTATCTGTATCTAATAATTTAACCTGGCAAGTAAATACTTACCATTTGTGCTTGTTTTATTGTAAACCATTAACTTAACCTTACATTTAGTATTAATAAAGTCAAATATTTTTTATAGAAAATAAATACATTTTGTTACGTACCAGAACCAGAATGATAGCTGCATTTTCACCAATAAAGTGCACAGCCATTGATACAATGGGACACCATAGAAAAAGGTAGGTTTAGATCAAATGTTGATGCAAGAAGCAATGTTGGATTTGTTGGTAGTGTATGTTTACCATCAACACTGACACTTAGAAAGGAGATTTCTGAAGATAGTATGAGAATAATCATTTGCTGTGCGTAAAAAAAAACTAACAAAACATGAAATATGGTTCTCTGCTCACAATGTGTTTAATGGCCAGTTCATACATATTAAAACCCTTTGGAATACAACAACAATTGGCAAAACATTGGTGTTGCCACCAGATGTAACTACTTACAATTACAACACCATCACTGGCCAGAAACAAAAAATGGCATGCTAAGAACTTTGTCCTTACATCATTTGGAGCACAGCAATGCAAAGAATTGGTTGTGCTCTAACAGGAAGGCAGCAAAACATATGCAGTACTACACGGTATGTTGCAAATTTGTGGCGTAACACTGTTTTTGCCATATCTCAGGCCAAACAGGTCCCTTCAATGCCAGACAAAGCCAAATGCAACACCAATGGGTTGTTTGCAGTTGCTTCTGGGCCTTAAAAGGTAGGAAACAACCCATTACATTGAAAAAATATATTGTGTAATATCATTTGTATGTAATTATGTATGATGCTCTTTTGTACAAAAAATAGTATGTTTGGTCATCCCAGTAAATGACTATTTGTGCACAAACCATTTACTATACCCCTAAGTAACGTGTGGACCCATGACTTTCATACAACTAAACAGCATTACACATTGGACTAACATTTTAAAAGATGTTCAAAAATCCACCTCATATTAATAAAAAAACTGACCAGAAACAAGAAGAAACTCAGAAATGAACTAAAAAATCTCAGGAATGAGCTCAAAAATTCCTGGGAAGATGCATGTAGAAAAGAATTTAAGGATGCTAATATACCGTTTGAGTATACTTACAGACCATTTTCAAATAGCATCTGAAGCAATAATGAGTTTTATGTAACTCTAAAAATGCAAATTATTGTTCACTTGGATCTTTGTTCAAAATAGTCAGTGAAGAATTGACATAGAATTAATTGTTCTTATAGTTTTACTCACAATTTTTACTCAAAAATGGTTGACCAAAGGTCAAAGACTATATAGGAAAGAAGAAACATCAAAATTTGCTATAACGTATACATCCGATTTGGCATTTTTATTTATGATTGACAGATTTTCCATGTTGAAAAAACAGGTAGAAGGAATAAGATGTATAATTGTTTCCATAGCTTATCCCTTGAAGACAACACAGAGTGTATGATGCTGTCACAGGTGTGAACCAGAAGTCAGCCAGATCAAAAACACAGAGAATAAAATAAAAAACTAGAAAAGATCCAATGAAATGACCAATAAAGCACAGTAAAAAATAACTAAAACAACAGTAACGCATTTGTACAAAAAAAATGAATAGAAAAGAATCTCACAGCTAAAAATATGCATATTGAAAACAAATCAGGAAAAAATGAACCTAGAAAATAAAACAAAGACTAACCCAGAGGATAACCAAAATAGAATAAAGGTTCAAAATAAGAACACACAATCCAACATAAAAACATCACAGAGATGAACCTGTTACAAAAATTTAAAATAATCAAGAATATAACCTAAAAAAGAGCTTGGAAAACAGTATGTTAATCAACCCAGACAAGAGCCTAGAAAAAGCAAAGAAAAGAAAACAAGAAAAGAGTCTAGAAAAGACCCTAGAAAAGAACCTAGTAAAGAACCTAGAAAAAGCAAAGAAAAGAAAACATCTTGGAGAAAACTTAAAAAGTGATCCTAGAAAAATTTTACAGAAGAACCTAGAAAAGAACCTAGAAAAGAACATAGGAAAAACCTAGAAAAGAACCATAAAAGAACCTTAAAAGAACCAAGAAAAGAAACCAAAAACTTGTAAGAAAAAACTAGAAAAACTAGAGAAGAACCCAGAAAAAATCTAGAAAAAAACTTGGAGAAGAACTGGGAAAGGACTTTGAGATGAACTTGAAAAAGAATCTAGAAAAGCACCTAAAATAAACAAAAAAGAATCTAGAAAAGAACCTAGAAAATAATCTAAAAAAAACTATAAAATCTAGAAAAGAACCTAGAAAAGATCCTAGAAAAGTGCCCAGAAAAGAACCTAGAAGGAACCTAGAAAAAACCTAGAAAAGAAACCAAACATTTGTAAAAAAACTAGAAACCTAGAAAAGAATCTAAATAAGAACCCAGAAGAGAACCTAGAAAAGAACCTAGAAAAGAACCTAGAAAAGAACCTAGAAAAGAACCT
>JALLOT010002018.1:0-13600 GCA_036939595.1 Thalassiosira livingstoniorum | reverse complement strand
GATCAGACCTTCTCTTATTGTACTTAAGTCCGGTGTGTGATGTCCATCTTCTAGGTAGATAGCTACTTATGTCCATGATGTGCCTCACATTTTGAATTGTTTTAACTACAATCCTAAGTACTAGACCCTACTACAATACTTACTGTACCATACCCGTTTTCTGATAGATCATGCAGTTGATGCATTGTAATGATGGAATTTATTTTGAAGCAGTAGTACTATGGTACTAATTATCTGGACCTAAGCTGGCTGGACAGATTATTATGCAACACAAAAAAATACGGGAATTTTATGTTGTGATACATACTTAGGTTTGATGATGTTCTGATACAACGACACATTATTTGATATTGTAAGGTAGTACAATACTCTTCTTTCTAATATCAATTGCTATTTTTTATCCTCTGTGAGGGCGGGATGAAAGACAAAAAAAATAAAGTATTATTCTCTCTCTCTCAGAAATTATGTACTATCTTTTGAATTTTTAATTGCATGTTCAAAAGTTTGTAGATGGCATAGCTCATAATTTTCGTTTTCGCTCAACGAGGAAGCAAATATTATCAAACTCTAGGTAGGGTGAACTACAGTGAATTATCACAATAAGGCAATCAATTTCCAAAATGAAGTACTCCTATTTTTCACTCTTTGCACTGGTTGAAATAGTGTCGTCGTCCAGCTCTGTTCAATACCAGCGAAAGGTAAATCGATTTTTATCCATCTGATATTATGCGTAGCAATGACACATCGTTTTTGAAGTGTTTGTGGTGAATATCAAAGCATTCTAAGGTTGTTTTACGATGTTGGTCATTGGTTCTCAACATTTGTTTATCTTCATTTGCATCATCGCAGCTTCGTGGTGAATCAAGCAACTCTCAAAGTGCAAATCGACAACTCGCAGCTACTGCAGGCACATCTGGTTACTGCCCTGATGATACGTATACTTTGACTGTTCCCATCCTCGACCTATCTGTTGGAGCGACTGATAGGCCTACCATTGATGGAAAAATTGATAAGGCGGGTGACTTGATTGAAGACGAAGTTGGAGATGAAGCAGGATGGAGTGGAACCGAATATTCGAACTTTTTAGAAATTCCAATGTTCAACGGTGGAAAGAATCAAGAGACGGATAGTAAGTTTTATAATTGTGACCTTCCCATTGAAAAGTTATGATCTGTTTAGTGCTAACAAAAACTGAATCTTGATGATCGTTTGTCACACAGAGAGAATTGCCACAGCGTATGTCGCTTATGACTGCTCCAATCAAATCGTATGCGTGGCGGCTCATCTTCACGGTGCCTACATCTCCGACAATTATATAGAAGGAAAGTCCACCGCGGGAGTAACTGTAGACTCAACTCAAAAAGAACTTGACATCGGCAGCAGCAACACTTGGGTCCGCTTTGGGGCCAACGGACCAGGAGCCCCAAAACTAATCCAAGAAAATGCCAATCAGTTTAGCTACATTTACAAACCAGGTATGAATCAGATATGAATATTTTTTACTTAGGTAATGCCCTTTGCTACCTTTAAGCACCCAGACTCACAAAATTGAATGCGGGCTCTGCATCAAATCCCAGGAACCGAAGGGACAGAATTTGAGTTCCCGATCGGATACGAGGGATGCTGGCATGTTGATGGGATGGGCATCCAGCCTAGAGTGCACAATAATGTGGAAATCCACTTCAACCGAGAAGGACAGACAACAAGTACGGGAAAAGATGTGGGTAGTGGAACGACCATTTGCCTTGAGCCATCCTCGGAGCCATGTGTTCCCGACGGAGACGACGAGAGCACTACGACAACAACATCAACTACGAGCACAACCACAACCACAACAAGAGTTACCACGACCAGAGTTAGACCAACGACGACCACTCCCGATGTTGGTGACGACGGATGCTCTGTTGATCCATTTTACTTCTTTACCCGAAGCACTCCCCAAGACTTAGGCACAGTTGAATGTGGTGTCGACCTTTCTGTCAGCGGGCCATTCAACGAAAAAGCAACCCCGGCTACTCCTGTTCATGCTGACACATCTGGAGATATTTGCAATGGACTACTGAGAACTGTTACATGGGAAGCAGTGGTGAGTTTGGAGTTGCCACGATATTTCGTCCTTGAGAGTTGTGCTTCCCTAACCACTTTTCTGGTATTCTTTCAATTTCTGATGAAGGGAACTGACAACTGTTTTAACCCAGGTGTCTCCCAAACTCTTGTTGACACTTATGAGTACAAGGATACTACAGCTCCCGAACTTTACATAGATGGAGGCGACCAAACTTACCAGTGTGGTGATATTGAACCTGCTGCAATCCAGTTCAATCAAGGCAAACTGGCGCTCAATGATGTTTGCGATAACGCAGATGAAACAAGTATCTCGAAGTCAGACACGGTCAAATCTGGAGACTCTTGTTTGGAAACGTACACCACCGATTGGACTGCCACAGATGCTTGCGGCTTAAGTGACACTGAAACCCATACTGTCACAATCAAAGATACTACTCCACCTGAGATCACAGCTCCTGCAAGTAAAACATACCAATGCGGTCAGCACGTAGATTTAGCTCAAGCGACCATAGCTGACAAGTGCCACGACGGAGCAGATGTTACAACCAGCTACAACATGGTTGCATCTGGTTCTGCTGACTTTTGTGGAGAGAATGGAAAAGTATTGACAAGAACTTGGGATGCCGTAGGTGAGAATCTTGACGAATAATTTTTTCTCAATAGATTTGGCATGCTTTCTGATGCGTTTCTTCATGCCGATCTGAATCTACTTCCATCGAAGACGTATGCGGCAATGCTGCCACAACTGAAACCCAAATTATCAACATTGTCGATTCAGAGCCCCCTGTAATCGATGCTGCAACCATTCCTCAAGGAATTACATACAAAGGCTGTGGTATCGATCTTTCGTTGGGCCTGCTTCTAACGGAAGAAACAGGCCTCAATGTCGCTGCTGCTGACGTTTGTGACAGCGAAAGGAGCACGGCAACATATGTTCAGCATCACGACTATGTGCAAAATCTCGCGGCTTCCCCTGGCATTGTACTTACTCGGACCTTTTACGCAGATGACACTTGTGGATTGAGGTCGAAAGCGTATCAGCAAACCATCAATGTCGTAGACAGTTGCGGTGCAACTGTATCATCAGGTTTCGCCGGCTCTGACTTTCCCACAAATGTAGCAATTAACAACAAGCCAACTCTTCAATCTTCCTCTGGAGGACATGGAATCGAAATCACTGCAGAAAATGCAAACGCCGGACTTTTGGGGGACATGCGCGGCGTGTTCTTTGATTGTGGAGACGGTTTGACGGCAGATGAAGTTGCAGGTATCCAAGTTAACATAATCGAGATTACAGGCAATGATGGAAAAATGATTGATCCACCAGACTCAGCGAACTTCAAGTGTGATAGCGACGGCATCAGAGCTTTAGCCAAAGACATTACAATGAACGGCGGAGGAAAAAAGAACCAACGTCTACATACATGTGCTGTCGAAGTTGGCACTCAAGGAAAGGGCAAGGACGACGTGAGGAGAGTTGTATTTGAGGTTTACCATCCAACAATAGATATCACAAGCTCCAACTGTGCCACTGGTGCAGATTTCGGCTTCCGCCATACAAGTGTTGGGGCACTGGGATCTCAGCGGGACCAGAGCACGAAGACCAATGGGCAGATGGCATGTTGTAGAAATACTGCTGCTGGTTACATTGAAACCACAGGAAGCGGTGATATTGCTTACGAATGAGATATTTTTTATGTGCCATAAATCCGCAATCCAAAATGCTACGTGCAATAAAATGTCCTCTATCCACTTGATATGGATGAACCACACATGTTAAAAGTTTTTTTGGGAGGACCATGCTCGGTTCGTGTGAAGTGAAGATGGAAAAGCCAATGCAGATTTGTACAGAAGAATTTTTGTGTTGCGATTGGGTTCATCGCCACTCTGCTAGCCTCAATGGGCAATTGTAATAAGTTACACTATAGTTGATTTTCAATTCTTTTGAAATGATCAAATGCGCAAAAAAAAAATATTCATTTTACTAAGTTTGTCTTTTGTTAACGAGACAGATAGATAAGGTAGACAAAGATAGATATCATAACCCGTTTACTCAAAATTAAATCACTAAACTCGCACCCTACCAATGGACTTCATATTTTGGTGCCTGCAGTTTTTACAAAGTTTGTAATGCATTGATTTTATCTTTACACTTGATTGATTATCAAAAGGCAATGCAGCAACATGTGTAGCAGACTGTGTTCAATCAATTCATTAAGACCATTGTTAATGGATTCTTGTATTCATGGTGACTTGCTCATTTCAAATGAACACATCACAGATTTAGTGGAGGTAAGTATTGGATTTTAGCCCCTGTGTTTAAGAATTGTTCTTCGGTCTGCTTGACCAACTGAAGCATTTCATGCACCATCCAAGTCCAGTGACAGTTGTCACTTTGCATGAAACTCTATGTGATCTACATATTCTCTCTTATGGAATTGCTACATAATTTATCACTGCATGTTTTGTTTTTGCTCAAAAGGAACATTATAATTATATATTATTTACAACAGTAGAGTCACTGAGATACTCAATACCCTGTTTGCAATCTCAGAATTGATCAATATTTGCAATTAAGATTTCAGGCTCTGTATCGAAACTCAAAACTCAGCTTATAAAAACAATCTTTCATTTGCCAGAATCAGCATTATCTCCACTAATAGTTGTCATTGATTAAGCATTTAGCTTTGCCAACTCTGTCCACAACTTATTTCTAATGTAGCTCTTTCAAAGGTCGTGGACAGTTTCCATCATTGTGTAATTTTGCACACCATCATCTGGTGTCACCCATTGTCACTATTGATGCAAGAGGGCTGTATTGTCATCAATTCCTATCATGTCCCATTTATATTCAAGGTCATTTCAATTAAATCCATCATTTTGTCTCATCTATTCACTTTTTTTTTAACTCCATGATTATAATTGTTTGTTCTTTCATCAGCGTTACCTCCAGTTGTTCTAGAGCCATTGTCCCAGGGTCTTTCAATCTCTGTGTTTGTTTTTGCACAAGACAACATGGTCTGAGGTTCTGCTAGTTCCAGGGATGCCCTGAGTTTTCAAACTCTGGCCTTCTTCAATCAACTGAGGTCCTTTGGGCTGCACAGTGCCACCATAAACAATATGCTATTTTCATTTCTTGTAAGTCTGCAAGTATATCATCATCATGAGTATTACAAAAAATTCTTCACTGCATCCAAATTGTATCAACATTAATCCTGCTGTCTATGGCTTTCCCAGAGGCAGGTTCCTTGTCAACCCAGTGAAAATGGTTACCTATGGTTCCATGCATGGACTGGAAAGTCATGACAAAAATGGCCCCATTCCAAGTCAGAACACACCCCATCTACTTCCCATGATTAAAACAGCATAACTTCTCATTTTCTATATTTCATGAAAGTCAGAATCAAAAGGGATTGATTATGCTATTTTTTCCTTAGTCATCTTAGTAGATTGTTTTTCCAGTCCAAATGTCATAAATCACCTGTAGGTACCTATTTGAAACCCAAGTCTTGCATGACTTATTATCAGAGCTGTCATAGCTAGCCCAGTGTTAATTCATCCCAAGTGTTGACTCCAAATCACAACAGGGGAACAACTTGTGTTTCCTGAATGAAGACCAAGGAAAGAGTTGCAACAAACTGTCAGTAAAAATCAAAAGTGGAAACATTGACCACATTCTAACTGCATATCCTAAGCCCCCCATACTACTGAAGAAATTCATGCATTTGTTTCTGAAAGCACTTTTCTACAAGGATTTTGTGCACTCTCATTAATAATGTCTCTAAATTACATGAAACCAAGTCAAGAAGGGCTGTACAAAACATCAAATTCAAAAAAAGTAAAAGATTGATTTGTTTAAACATTGAGGCAAAATAAAGTCATTTATGTAATCAATCAATTTCAAGAAATTTAGGTATTCAGTAAAGTGGGTCTTTTTCAGAATATTGATGTTTTGATCAAATGAATATTTTTTGAGTCTCAGACTTCTAAACAAGAAAAATTCATTAAAACAAAAATATAGCTGATTATGGTTTATATTCCAATGGTCTTTTAGACTGCATTTGCTTTCTTTTTACAGCTCTAAAAGTCTGGACAAATAAGACTTTGAAAAATCCATTTGTCTAGGCCAGGTTATATGTATCAAAGCAATCAAATGCACATACCCATTACCCAAGAAACTGGAGGAAAACTCAATTGTAACCACATATTTTGTAACCAAGCTTGTAAAAAACTGGGTAATACCTGGGTAATCTGTACTAAATTATTGACCCAACCAAAGTAACTTTAGTACCATATCTGAACACCAAATGGAACACTGGCACATCCCAACAAACCAGTCAATGGTCAATGGTGAACTACAATCTCCAATAGTACACTAGAAAATATTTCAATTTAATAATAGGAGATTTTCTGTCATAAAATGTGTCAAAAAATAGCAAAAATGTTAGAAAAGTTGAACTCTTAATCAACAAAATACAATCTGTGGAAAAAATTATAATCACATCAAGAAAGACAAGTTGTAGTATTATAACAAATAGTGTTGATATGGTAATTGTCATGGATGAGAGTGATCAAGGTGAAGTGCAACAAACTAGTCAAATATAAAGCAACAATAAATTTATTTGTTCAAGTATGAAAATATATGCCAACCTAAGATGAAGTCTGAAAAATAACAGTTGGCTCAGAACTGATGCCAATGGCCATAGCAAACTAAAAATGAAGGAAATAGCCAATATTGAGTTTGATAGTATCAAAAAATACAACATGCAAGTATCAAATACAATGGAAGAGCTTGATAAGGTCATAGACAAGTTCAATTTAATGTTTATGGTAATGGGAAAATTCAACACTGATACAATAATATGTGGTCACAATCAAACCAATAATTATGTAAATGGTCTTGGATGAGGTGTTGAATGGCACAAACAAAAACAATACAATATACGTAGTCATGTGTGGGTTTGATACAATGAAATTAGCCATGAGCAAACTCAAGAAAAAGTCAATGGACAAGAGCAAACTCCAAATGATAATGATTATTCAATGCAATCTCAAAACAAAGCAATGATCTCAAAGTTGTTGTTGGTCCTTGGCAGAGTCTTGAAGTTGTCACTAGTCTCATATTTGGGATTTGAATTTAATGATAATGACAGTAGTGTATGATGGTGTGGAGTGCACTGTGGGCAATGAATAAAACTCTTGTTTCTTGCTTGAAATTTTAAGTGAAACTCAAGGTGGGTACATGTGTAAAATGTTATTTACATCATAAGGCGTGGTATGGTTGTCATTGTAAGGTCAGAAAAAATAAACCTTTTTTGTATGTCCCTGTAGTATTAAGAATAAAAGAGCAGGGAAAGCACCATACACAGTATGTGATAATTATTGATTGGTCAGAAAAAATGATAGATTTGTGAAAATACTAAACAATTACTAGAAATATGTAACTTTTTTAGGTTTTATATGTATTTTGAAGGTTATTTTAAGTAATAAAATATGTACATTTATTGGAGCAAAGTTTTAAAATCAACAAAGGCAAATAAAGATGAAAAGCAGCAAGAACAAGGATTCCCAGAGATCCCAAAAAGCAAAAAAACCTTTATGATAGGACAAGGATCACAGTCAAGTGTGACCAGACTCAAAGTCCCAGGTAGGCAGGACAATATCATACTATTACTAGTAAGGAGTCCTGTATCAGGCAAGACTCCTCAAACTTAAAAGTGAAAACACCAAATTTGCCAACCTTACCTGAAGCACTGTCAAAGTCCCCTCATAACCATCATTGATTGGTCAACTTATGTCAGACTCACATTTTAGTTCAGTTTGATCAACTATTCACAATTTATCAAAGTCTTCAAACTACACTGTCATAGAGATTAGAAATAGAAGCCTTTAATGGTGAAAATTCTTTTCATAACAACCAGCAAGAAGATCATAATTATTAGAGCACAAGAGATATCACCATGATGCAAATGTTTCTAGTCAGAGAGTCTTGCCACCAATCAATTTCTTTTTCAAGTTGGGCTGGAAATTTCATCAAAGATTGCTAGAATTTTGCCAAAATTGGATTTACAGGAAAGCCATAAATAGCATTTTTTAATGATTATCACTGAAACCAAAACATATTCAAGGATTGTGCCATCATATCCACATAATTAGTTACAGATTTTAGACCAATCACAGAAAAAGGAACCAAACATACTACAATAAGATTAGAGATTTTTTTGATTGACTATCCTGCTGATGAATTATTGGTGAATACTTTGGACCTTATTACCAGAAACATTATGTGGAATGGTGTCATATTGACTGATAATGAACTTTATTACTTCTGACATTAGTCCTTAATTGAAGTACACCACTTGGTCAATACAAATAATGCATGCAAATCAAGCATGAATTAATTTTAGACAAATTTATGGACAAATAATTTAAAATAAAGTATATGAAAACTACCTCAACATTGAATTTCATGCTGGCATATACTGACTTCTTCAGGAGGGGATTGGAGATACTGGCTAATAAATTATTCTACTAGGAGCATGGGACATGGGGCATGGCTACATATAAAATTGCCACAAACCTTGGTTATTCACCCATTTTCAGTAATTTTTCTAACTCATGCTTGTAGCAGGTGTTTTTGGTAATAAAAGTTTCTAAACAATATTCTTAGTATTGTAAGCAGTTATCCTTGGATTTGTTGTCATTTTTCTAGACTACTGACATGGTATACAAAGGTGTAAGACATAAAATAGTTTTACAAGATAGAAACAAGTTGGGAAGGCAAATTAAATTGAGGAGTATGACTAAGACTAAAATAGTACTGCAAAAATGGAGCAGTGGAATTTGTAATCATTAATTCCAGGATTTGTCCACAATCAATCAAAGAAATTTGAACATATGCCTGAATGAGGAGAAACATGAACCCCATTTCCATTGAAACGAAAAAATATTGTAAAGAAAACCAACATCCTACTCTAAACAAGAAGATACCATTCAGGTAGACAAAATATATCACATAGACAAACAACAGTTTTCATGGGAATTTTATACTATGCCCATGTAGTTTATTAAACAATGCTTACAGAGCTATCTAGGATTGTTGCACAGCAGAACCATGTAACAGAGAATGATTGACAAAAAAATCTTCAATTTATGGTTACAGGCTATGCAGTCTCATATAATTTTTCAGACATCTGGTACCACAAAGATAGCATGATTTTACAACTTCACTGAGATGGTAAATATTAGGTGGTAGATCAATGAGATAGAAGATAGAAGTAGATTTTGGAGACATTTCTTTTTGGAAGAAACACTACAAGCCAGCAGGTATATTAAATTGAATGGATCCTCACAAATTACTGTCACCATTTTAATTTTAAGGTTAGTTGTGGTTGTGGTTTCTGCAGTTGATAATAGGAGGCTAAAACCATGCACCTGACATTGTATTACATGAATCATTTTCAAGAGCTAACAGCAGTGAATTTTGATAACACCACATCCTCAGAAATTGTGCAAGGTACTAAGAAAAGTAGAGTAATTGAAATGAAGACTTTTCAATTTACAACATTATCCAGATTTAGAGAACCTGATAAACCATCATCATTTTTTTAGCTTCACATCCACAGTGCATGAAACCAATAGATGTATACAATTAAAGTACCCCATATCATTAACCTGGATCATTGCCACCATCAGTCTGAAAAGGGTGTGCTAAATTTAGTTTCCAGAGATCCCAAAAGCAAAAAAACTCTTTGATGCAACACGAATCACAGCCAAGTGTCATAAGCCTCAAAGTCCTAGGTACACAGTATGAATGTCAGATTACTACAATTAAGCAGTACTGTGCCTGTATTTGTTGAACAAATGACTGAAAACTACAAATGTAGATAGAGGTACTATACTATATATTACTATAACACTTTCACACAAAAGCAATTTTTACCACTCACAGGATTCACTGTTTATCACATCAAAAAAGACCACTTTGCAAGAAAGTTACAGCTTTGAAATGAAATTTACTAATAATATGATTTTATGAGAAAAATATTCAACAACAGCAACAGAGTACTAAATTGTACTATCATACCAATGAAAAAATAATTAATCATATGAAATTGAGCTGCCACTCATAAAAATCTTGATTGGAAAAATAATCTTGGTATACAAGTGGTGTTACTATCAGAGTTTTATTTCATGCACTTATCATATATACATTATGAATGTAAATATATGCGTGCATGTATTACTGCATCATGCATCTAATTTTATACTTACATGGTTTATATACATATAAAGTATGTCAGTTTTAAAGTATTTGGTTAAAATTATTTTCCTTTTTATGTTGTCTACAAAATAATAATGTGACCTGTATTGACAAAACAACAACTATTCTGAAACTGAACTTGTGAATATTTTCTTGTGCTACAGGAGATACATTCAATTAAAATTAGAAATTTATTCTTCAATCTCTCCTTATATTTAATTTTTAAGAAAGATATAAAAACTAAGAGGATGTTTACATGATTTCATCATTATTTACTTTGTAATTAAATCTCCCTGTAATCTTGATTAGGCTTTTGTGAATGAAACTAGGTCATAAAATCAATGTGGAGTATTTTTAAGTGATTCTATGTAAAAAGAAAAAAGAAAAGTAGCTAATGAAAATGAAGACAATTATTTGATTTTTTATTATCAAACAAATGATTTGATTTGTTTTTTATATTCGTAAACATAGTCACTATACCATGATGAAAAGTGCATCAACTAGTGACAATACTTCATGCATTAGCAAGCTCTGATTGCTGGCTTAAAATAATCCATTATTTTGCATTGAATTTTTGTCTTCATGGAACTTACAACAAGAGATAGGACCATATTTTATCCTGATTGATTAAAAAAGTAAATGAAACATTGCTAATCCATTCTAAAAAAAACAAAAATATTGAAATATGTTACAACAAAAATCATGGATGAATCAATTTGATGCATTAGTACCATTTTAGAATGAAAAATCATGGACATAGATTTTTAGATTTTTTTGATTGAGTGCTGGATATTTTCATTTTTATGATTTCTTGTAAATTTTAGATTTTCTGCTGAAAATTATTTTCTCAACAATGAAGAAAGTGTATAAAATATTCAGTGCTTCCAAATGGATCACTGGAATAAAAAAATTAAATTGTTTTTTTCCTTCAAAAAAGTATACGTACAATAATCTGCTCATTTAATGCCTCAAAAACTGTATGTCGATTATTATTTGGTTTTGTATATCATGCTTGTAATATCATACCTTAATATCAGTATGTTTAATTGCATTGTGTAGTTTTTTTATTTTACAGATTGCAATAATGTCAATTAAAAAGCAAAATGCACATATGCCACTTTGATTGGCACAATCATAAAGAATACTGATAAAATTGTAATGAAAATGCATGATGTAGCAGATGATTGGAGGGGAGACTGAATCTAAGTCTTATCTGAAATATACTACAGGACAAGAATTAAATAACCTGCACACCATTGGTACATCCACCTGTATTTTTATATTGACCTGGCTTCAAAATCATCTAAAACATTCAATCATTTTCATATTAAAAAACAAATGGATCTCATTCAGAGTTTTGGTGTGAAACTACACATAATTTCAGGTCCGCAATGTTATGAGAATGAGAACACTCCATGAGGATCATTAGCAAGACAGATATTTTGTGTCTTTCTAAGACTATGTTGATATGAAAAAGGAAGAAAAATATTTGTTAGCTTTGAAAAATACTCTCAAAATTGTTTAGTTGGTGAAAATTGACAAATTTTATTTTCCAATGTGCAAGAGAAATCAGTGGAGGCTCTCAAAAATTCCTGGAATTGGCAGTGAGTAGATGGAATGTGGAGGTTGGTTTTCAGCAAAAATTGTCAACTGTGCATTCAACTGCCTTTGAAGTCAATACATCCCAAGTAATGCAAAATAATGAAAAAAGTGACTTATTTCTGCTGTAATAACCTATCCCAAAATGTTTGAGGCATGGAAAAATACAAAAAAGCAATCCAACTAAAGTTTATTTTTAGATATACTGTATAAGTATAAGAAGGAAAAACTATCCAAAGTCACACGAGAAAACGCCAAGTTCGCTCACCTTACCCAAACCTAAAGTACGGTCAAAGTTATTGTTTGTCAGCATTGATCAGCCAACTTGTACCAGCCTAACATTTTATTACAGAGTAACCAACTACATAAATCATTAACATCCAATGTACAAGGTGCATGAATTTAAACTGCACTGTTGTAGAGTAAGACACAGTATTACAGCTGGTGTATTGAATCACTTGTCCCAGTCAATATAAAAAACAAAGCTTTTGTTGATACTGAAAATCTACTCAATTGGATTGGAAAACAAAAAATTGGTAACAATTACCTTGTTTTGATTTTATTGTCCAGAGCTGTTACAGACAGGTTTTTGATATTATACTAATAATACAGGTCAAAGAACATAAATAGATAGTATTGATAAATCATATGAAGAGATTAGAATGTGAAACCAATTAAATTGTCTGTTTGAGGTTTTGCCTAATACCACTTACAAGTGAAGATTAAAGAGGCCAATATCCAATATCAAGGACCAGCTCATATTTCAATTTCAATACTATCAGCCACACAATATAATATGAAAATTGACAAGCCGGTAATGTTTGATGAAAATTATTATAGAATTATCAAATTATCAGATACAAAGAGAGGTGTATATCAACTATTGTTGTCTAGATTTGGTTTATCAGTTCAGTGAACACTTTGCCTTCAAGTAAAATTCCCCTTTCTGTTCTGAATTAGAACTGTATAATTTGGAGAAATTTATTTCATAGCCAAACTCAGTGTATCATTTGTGTAAGAAAGTGCAGGAAATCCTGAAAAAAAAACAACTACTTGTATCATTATTTTTAACCCAAATTAACTCTTGGTCATTTAAAAAGAACATACCAAAGAGGCAACACTGCACAAAAAATGACACAACTTAAATGAAAAAAAACTTTTACCAAGACTTGGCATATTCATGCGCTCAATACAAAGATAGTAATGTCCATATTTTTGGCCAGAATGGTTTTATGCTATAACCAAGTGATCAATCAAAATAAGTAACATTCTTGTTTGATTAAAAGATATTATACCTACATGTTTTACCTGGATGATTATTCATTATTCCTCACAGTAACTCAAATTTCTGTAATATTGAATCTCAATATGTACCTCAATTTTTGTAGAAGACTCCAAACTATCAAACATCAAAGTTGTGAATTTTATTGAGAATAAAACCCAGAGAAAGTAATTTTGATAAGATTGTATGAATTCCCCCCATATTATTATATTATCATGCTATTATTTGATCAGAGTTGTTTGATGTAGTCTCAGTCTTACTTTTTATCACCAAAAGTTGGAGGTTTCATTTATCAGTCAAGAGATAAAGGTGCTATCTGTAGGCCAACTACGTTATATTAATATGACACAAAATTGAGTTGAAAGTAGGTAGATTTTATGATGTGTAAA
>JALLOT010002017.1:0-13600 GCA_036939595.1 Thalassiosira livingstoniorum | reverse complement strand
ATTCCGAAAAAACGATTTTTAAGATCCGGACCGCCTTTAACCCATTTTGCGATGATGATAGTTAAATCCTGTTTCTTCTGATGATGAGTCTACCAATAGTGCTACTTAAAAAGAGAATGATGCAAAAGTCAGTAAGACTGATAGACCAGAAGATATTACAATTGAAGAGACGGTCCAAAATGTTGCCAAATTGCATGTGTACATGGAGGGTATTGCAGTGTTTTGTGCTAAATAGAAAGCTGAACAAAAGGAGACAGGAAAAAAGCAATTTCCAAGTAGATTTATTTCTTATTTAATTGGGGATAGAATCAAAGCCATGGTGTAACAAAGCCTATAACCCAAGAGCAAGAGACTATTTTTTTCTATGCCACAAACAAGAAAATTACAATCCAAAAACTAGAGTTGTAATATCTCCTTTGGTTGAAATTGAAGATTTCATTACAGAAACATGCAATCAAAGATGACACAAATGAACAAACCTGTGAATGTTTAGGAAAGACTTAAGCTTATGAATAATATCATTGATGGGAAAGATCTACAGAAAGAGTTAGCCAAATTTGAGAAAAGCAGAAAGTTGGGTAACAACCAATTCTTATCAAAATAAGCTAGAAAGAGATATTGAGAGTGGTAAAAAAATCATTGAAACCAGAAACACAGCACTACCTTCTTGGAAGTTATTTTGCAGATGTGTGATATGATCTACAAGAAAATTGTAGATTGTGAAGTTGCCAAATGACAAGAAAGTCCTCTATTTTGTAACATGCAAAAGGAGAGAATGTCAATGAACAATTCAAATATGGTAGAAAACAAGACATTACAATCTCTTGCTTCAAACACATTCTATTTTATAGACAAGAATGGATGTAACGCTAACAGAAATAGTATGGGTATGGCTCATGGCGGCTCTGTTGGTGAGATGAAATTTCTTTGCAATAGGGGTTTTACACCACAACAAATTGCAGCAATAAACAACCTCAGATTTACCTGACTCCCATTAACCTCTGTGAATGGTGAACCTTACCTCTGGTATGTGTTGTCATCTTTCAGGAAAAAGATGGGGAATACTCCTTTCATGGGCACACTGGAATCAATCTCATGATCAATTCTGCAAGGAAATTCAATGTCTAAATTGACATTGGCAAACATAGATGAGGACCACCATACACATTCAACAGCAAGGAGATTCTGTATCTCACCTTTGCCTCCAAAAGTAGAAACATTTCAGGAAATATTCTCACAAACATCTTGGAAGAGTTCAATCAGCTATATGTCATCTCCTGTTTTACTGGTGGTCCATACCCATGCTCATCCTTGACATCCATGATATCTGGTGATACTCATCTTTCATTAAATACATCAATGAAAATAGCCATATGTGGCAAGTATGCTTGGGTGTGTGTTATGCAACCAGATTGTAACAAGTTGGCGACATAAAAGAAAACATTATTCTGTTCAATCAGGAATCAGGAATGGTACTGTGATAAGGGAATCTAATTTCATGGAAGCATGGGCTTTACTTACCTGTTGCTATTTAACCAGAAGGCATTGTTACCCTCCTAAACATTGTATTATTAAGAGGTTCCAGGAACATCACTTTGAACAAAAATGTGATTGCAGCTCAAGAACACATCCCTCCAAATCAAGCATTGATTAACTACAAGGACTTCAAGCAGCACAAATGTAATGAGATCCGCTACAAGAAACTTCCACCTGAATATTGAAAAGAAATAGGGACTAAATATTAGATGATCTTCTTTGAGAAAGGACAAGAAAAGAAGGATAAAAAGAGGTACTTGTTGACAAGAAAAAAACAAAAGGCAACAACATCACAAACACAATCCTTCAAATAAAAAGGATAACCTCAGGTGTGCTACATTAGGCATGTTTTTGTTGCCTCAACAAAGTTTGTATTCAAAAAATTGAAACACTCAAGCAGTATCAGGAAATGGACAAAGTGAAAAAGTAAAACAAATGATACAGAAAAATGTCTTGCCCAAGACCTACAAGCTACAAGACAGATGATATCATAGTAACAAGCCCATTTCCAAAATAATAAGGTTAATGATGACCCATCTATACAAAAGGGGTCAGAGACAAGAAGACAGAAACATGGCAAAATCATGTCCAAGTATCATCCCTTCTTGTTGATGAACTATTTTATGCCAGTGACACAGAGTACAATGGGAATGAAGATTTTTGGGCCTGGTGAAAGTGGGGGCAGATGGTCTAACTGCAAACCCACAAACTTCAACCCCATCAAAACTCCCATATGAGAGTACCAATTCCCTACATGTATAATTGCATTATTTAGCACTAAAATCAGTAGCTGCAGATTTTTAAAAATTACTATTTTCTCCCAAACTTTTTACACATTTTTTGATGTATGTAGATTGCACAATCTACACACAAGAACCAAACTGTAGCTGTAGACACCACAATCTACATTATTTCAGGAAGTCAATAGCTGCAGCAATGGCAGCCATTGTTTTGCTTCCTCCCCAATAGAAGTTGCCTTATTATTGGTACCATTTGCACAGGTTTCAGTGATAGTGGCACCAACATCCATAACCATTGATGGTGACATGTGTTGGCACCACCATCCAGCACCATCCTCACCCAGTACCACCACCCAGCATCCAGCACCATTGTTGTCAATTTCACCATCACTCCTCATCAGCAACACCATTTCCAGCCTCAAGACCATCACTTACAGCCGTATCATCCCTCAAGGGCAATAATCAGGTGATACTATCACTCACAAGGGAAGCAACTTGAAGTCAAGGTATTGACTGCTGTGGAATTTAGGGCATTGGCAGTATCCACTATCACTTACAGCTGCATCATCACTACCATTACTATCACTTGTGGTTGATTGGGCACCATAACTTGGATTCAAGGAACTCAGAATGACAGCAGAACACCATCAATTCAGGCACACCATCAATCTCAAACGCCACCACTCAGTTCTGTCTCTCTCCTGGTTGACTTAATTGTCTTTCTCCCTATTGATTGGGACCATTGGGGCTGGGTGCCATCACTTGAGTTCAAGGCACCCAGAGCTGGTGACAGAAGTCAGTCAATATATCCTATCACTTGTAGTGGAGTGTTGCAACACTGGTTCAGTTGATTCAGGAGTGGTTGATTGTGTCACATCCTCCATCAATCTCAAATACTCATAAATCAATTCTTGCTCTTCTGATTGATTGGGTTGATTGGCAGTATCATCATTCTTTTCAGTCAATATCTATCTCTTATGGTGGATCAAGATATTGCAATTGATCTTGCATTGGGAGTAACCATTGTCACCATCATCTAGACACCATCACTCTCTTCAGTTGTTTTTCATTGGGTAGCACCATCACCACCAAACACCACTAGTACCATCACCACAACATCACTCTATTCACCATCAGCTCAAATTCAGTCATCATCAATCTTCAGTAACACCATAAACATTACTTGAGGGAGGGCATGAAACATCAAGAAATTTTTGAGAGAGGGCATACATCAACAAGGGTGTCTTGGATATTGATGGCTATTGATCATAGAATGGACATTTGTGTTGATGTTCACTCATCTACAAAAGAGGAAAAACAAAACATGGATTGTTTGGAACAAACTCTCATGATAGCATCATCAAAGGCAGTTGATGAACAAGATAAGGTTGGTTATAAACTCAACATGCATGGAGTAGATTCTGATAGGAATATTCCTCCCTCAAAGAAAGCCAAATAAAATTGCATTTTTTGTCAATCCTGTTCAAAGTAAAATGCTTCATAAATTCCATATATCCATCATGATGCTCATGGGGACCATCTGCTACTTGTCATGATCAGTTTTTGGGAAAAATACCAAAAATCCAAAATCAATTTGCAAAATAATTCAAAACTATCCACAACCACAACAATTTTCTTGGTGGAGTTCCTGTCAGATCCAAAAAGGAATACAAAGATAATTTCAGGATATTTCAACTATTTTTTTCAATGGAACCATTGTGTTGCAATGTGATGTTTTGTCATCCAAGGTCATTTCCAGCATCCAAAAACATGCTGGCAAAACTAGCAGCCTCCAGACTGACCATAGAAATAGAAACAGAATTACCTACATTGGAGATTGAGATATCCAATAAAGACTAATGTAGACACCCCCCACTGATACTGCCACAATGTGTATTCAAAGTTCATGAAGAAGTCTATGACTCCTTTCCTCAATCCTGACTCATACTATACCAAGAAGGCGGTTGATCTCAGGCATAAATTGTTTGAGTCCAAAGACAAACTGAACTTGAATATGTCACATTGATCTATCAATATATATTGCTGAAGCGTTTCTCATGTTGACAAAAAATTGTTATTTTGTGGACATGAAAATATTTTTTTAATTTAGATATTGAGGCAGAAAAATGTATATCCATTCTCATGAAACATAAATTTTGGGTAGGCACAACATTGCTCAAAAGGTTTTTTGACATTGGAATGTAGTCTGCTCAAGTTGTATCTTCAAAGGAATATATTGGTAGTTCAGGTTATGGCTTCAAAAGAATGATCAGTTTGTTATTATCACCAGGTTAGTCTCACTTGATCCTGCACAACTCTTTTTTTAATTAATTTCTTTTTTCTCTCTGCAGGTGATATTGGACTTCGAAACTTTTTTTTGATCTCACTTGGTATCTTTCATTAACTGGATAATTCTGTAATACTTTTCATGGTGGTCCCACACCTGTTGTGACTCTTTGTCAGTAACTGAACAGCTGTACCCTCTAATGTAACCATCCTTGGGAAGAGCAGAGGACAATGCTGATAAGATACCAGGGGGGAGGACTTTCAATTTACATCATCTTTGTTTGTCTTTACCGTGATTTGATGAATAGAACAAGAGATGTTTCTTTGTTTAAGAATTTTCAAACTAATATTTAAAATATTTGTGTGTTTGGTGTTGGGTATATATTATGATGTATGAAGCTGAACTGTAGCTCAAAAATTGGATCCTGGACTGGTATCATATTTTTCATTAATGACAGCTTTGGCTGCTAATAATTTTCTTCAACTATAAGTAGGAGATAATACACTGAATCCTGTGATCAACGGTATTTTTTGGTGTGCACCCATTGTTATGCACAGTGTAACCTTGTGACATATGTGTATGATTAAATTTACAATCACCCTTGTAAGACTATGAGAAAGCAAGAACACTTTTTACCACATTGTTTGAATAAGGTAGATGTCCACAGAATAAGATGAGTTGAAAAAATATGAAAAAATTTTCAACTTGCATTTAGTCAAGTTCTCTAACTACATCTCCTATTCTTTACTTTGGGGATTTCATTTATGAAAAATGTGGAATGGAATTAAGTGAATTATCATAAATCATTGTTTCTGATGACACTGTGTCTACTTTTATTTTTTTATCTTTTGTTCCAGGATGATAAAATAATCAGAACTCAGAACATGGTATACATTATCTTAAACAAGGTAACTCCCCTTTAATGATAGCTTGTTTGTTGATTGCTACATATCTCCATCAGCTATTCATATTATAACTCACAAATTTTTTTATAGCACAGTATGATCAAGGACATAACTGTGTATCTCACAGGATACAACCTGGTGTAGTAGGAATAATTTATAGTTTGAAATTCAAAATTTGAAATTTGAAACTTTTTTACCTGAATGCTGCCTGAATGTTAGTAAAATATTATTTATTCTTTGCTGTTTGAAAATTTCTGTTGAGTTTTGCCACTAACTCACAGCTCGAGCTGTGATTTAGTTGCAAAACTCAACAAAACTAGAACACAAGGTGCAACGGGTATGTGGTTCAATCCCCTGGTCTGACCCAAGCAGGTCTCACAAGTCACTTGGCTCCTGCTTGTACTTTGTACAAATTGCCCATCAATGGTCAGGCAATTGGGTTCTTCTCTGCTCTCTCACGATGCACATGTCATCATGTTTCAGCCTTCCTGCATTGGGCATCACGCACAGGAGCTTGGGTTAAAGGGCTTCCCTTCAGCTGCTCACGAGCACATTCACGTGTGCCTCGTGTTCTAGTTTTTGTTGAGTTTTGCCACTAACTCACAGCTTGAATGTCCGCCCTCCTGTGTGCAATGCGCGATGCAGGAAGGCTGAAATGTGATGGAGCATGCCTCGTGAGAGAGCAGACAAGAACCCAATCGCCCGACCACCGATGGGCAATTTGTACAAGCAGGAGCAAAGTGACTTGTGAGATCTGCTTGGGTCGGACTGGGGGATCAAACCCCATACCTGTTGCACCTTGTGTTCTAGTTTTGTTGAGTTTAGCCACTAAATCACAGCTCGAGCTGTGAGTTAGTGGCAAAATTCAACAAAGAGCTGTGAGTTAGTGGCAAAACTCAACAATTTCAAATTTGAAACAGAAGTCAGTTTACTGTAGAAATTAAAGGAACATTCCTGATTCATCTGGTCTCTCAAGTTGATTCTATATAGGAATAGTACTGATTTTAAATTCAAAAGATACCCAGTGATGTCCTTGGTATAATCCAATGCTAGTATTTTCTTGATTTGAATGAACTGAAAATTGCAAGAGTATAACAAAATATTTTTGTTTTTAAACTGCTGGAAACTTGTTTTATTGGATATCAATCGATTTTTTATCCCCAAGAAATGGTCAAAATGGTGTGAATGTTGTGTATTTGGCTATAATTTCTTGTGAGGGTCAATGAAGAAACTTTTTTGTACATAAGTATGTATTTTGAAGTTGATATTTCTACAAATGCATTCAGAAATGATATGATGATGCAGAGGTAATTAACTTTGCCCTTAGACATTTTTAGAGTCATTAAAATAAGCAGAGTTTCCAATTTTTTCTACTGTTGTATTTGTGACACTACTGTACACTTTTCAGATGATAAGCTATTAAAATCTATCTACCAGAACACATAAAAGATGCCATATTTCCTTGCTTGGTGGCTCCTACTTTTGATCTCATGCTGATATCAACCCTATAACAAAAATGTGAGCTCTTCATATACTTGCTTCTTTGTTGGAGCACCTGCATCAATTTGAATCTGGGGATTGTTTTTCAAGATTTTCTCAACTTATTTTTTTTTTTTTGCTTTTCAATTATTTAATGTTTTGTCTATTATTGAGTACCAAGGTTCATTCTTTATGTGTCAGTACAGTATTATTTTGTATGACAATGATATCAATACATGTCAATACTTAAATTTTTGCATAGTAAACCGGCAAATGGCAGTATGAGCAAGATAATGTGTTTTTTTTGAGTCCTGATGGATCAACCTTGTAATTTGTTTTGATCTGAAAATGGCCTATGAATTTCGAATCTGCGTTTTTTAGTTTTATTGGTTTCTGGTGCACATGTGAAAATGATATTATCAATAAATAATAGAGATGCCAAGAAAATGTAAATTCAATTAAATCAATATTTTGAAAAGACTGTTTTCCATAAAAAAGATTGAGATCTGCTAAGTTATTGTTTTTTAGCACTGCTTTTTTTGAGTATTTATGAAATTATGGATCTGAATTTCCAGACCCCCTACAAAATGATTGCAGTTTCTGCAGAGCTTGGGAATTGTTTTCAGAGCATGTCCAAATGGCCTGTCATATAGAGTAAAAACCGACATGGAAAAGAAAAAACTGTACCTTTTGATTCTTGCACATCATCAAGTGTAGCAAAAATAATTGCAACATTGATTCATAAAAACATATTAATAATTTTCAGCTACACTGAGTGAGTGCAAAAATGAAATGATAAGGTCAAAAAATGGTCCAAGTCAGTAGTACAGATTTTGCAGGTTCAAAAATATATCTAATTACAGTTTTAATAATATAGAATGAGTATAAAATCCCTTTAGATAAATATCTGGTCATTAAAAACTAGGAGAATATCATTCATTTTTAATTCAGTTTGTCATGTTCAATTCCAACAAAGTAAAAAGCAACATAATTCAACACATTGGTAATTGTTGACAAGCCTTCCAATTTCTGCATGTACACACTATGTTATAAAAAACATAGTGATAATCAATGTCACATAACTACCATATTCCATATCTTGGACTTGACTTGTGTCTATATACCTAAGTTACCTATGCCGTGCAAAGAAGAGTGGAAAATATTTGAATTGTTTTGCCTAGAATTTTCCAAATCTCATTCCAATGAAACCTCATGATTCATTCTTGTGTTTTGAAGAATTCCTTTTCTCTTTTTAGAGAGCAAAATCCCTTATTATTGGTCTATAAAGTGGGCTAGTTTTATTCTATTTTATTTTGTCTGCCACAAACTGTGACACATCTCATTCAAAAACACAACTGTACCATGGCAACAGATTCAGCGTCTCATATGAACAAAATAGACCCATTTTACTTCATGCTATGTATCACATAACATGTATGACTAGTTTGTGCACTAATGTGATATGCCTGAAGAAAGTGGGAGAAAAACTGGTCCAAAACAACTTTATTTGTGTTGTTTTTGCACATTTAGAGAAGAAATATTTGATGTGAGGAACCAGAATTTTGCTAGTAGTTTGGTAGGGCCCAAATGATGCAGTTTTTGCTGCAGGCTCTTGGATATTCAAAACTACAAAAATGATTACATTATATGGTCAAAAGATATTTTTAAAACCTTAAGATGCAGTTGTATTCTTAGATGAATGTGAAGCTTTTCAACTGAATGAAATACAAAGAAAATCCAATAATTGGTCCTAGTATTTTTAGCTCAATGATTGGAAATCATGAAAAAAAACTCAAATTGTGTCTTTAACTGAATTGCAACATTTCTATGATACTACATCCAACTATAGGTAATCATGGATATCATACTGGCAGAGTTGGAAAGGATCTAAATTATGCTTGCGGCGGACATGCCATTTGCTGTTCTATCAAATAATATTGATGGCGTTCCTGAACAATTTTACAACAAGAAAGATGCCATCTGCACGATGAAGTACGATATGATTCATTATATTCGAAAAAAAATGTCAACAGTAGAAACACTTTCAGATGTACCGTGTGCCGCTTTTGCCAAAAATTGCATGGTGGCTCCAAGCTCGAAGACCTGACTCCGAAAAAGAGAGAGCAAAGCTCGCTGCATTTGTTTGGCACAACTTAAAGCAAAATGAAAAACCAGATTCGTATTAAAGAAATAAAGCTTGCTAAAAGTCTTCTTTTCAGTTGAAAGAAAACTGATGTTGACGAAAGTCGCGTATCCATTACATTATTATTTATATATTATTATATTTTTATTGAGTGATTACGAAAAAAAGTACCGAAAGGTGTTCACTTGGCACCAGAATTCACCATCAACAAATTAGAAAAGTATTAAGTGGATCGAAAGCTTGATCGAAGAAGTTTTTGTTGGGTGATTCGTTATTCTACAATGCTAGCAATCTCTGACTTATTTCTAACCCACCATCCACAATGCCACTCCTCCTCGGTCTCAGAGCCTCTCTCTTCTCGTTTGAGGTCTGTTTGCTTTGTCGACCATGCCCCTGCCAACTTTGCCGTACCTTCAAATGTTGTGGCGTCATCGGCTCTATCTTCTTCTTCTCTTCTTTCAGCCATGTTACTTCGGGGGATAACTCCAATCTCAACGCTGTCAGACTTCCTTTTCGTTCTAATCGCGACATCTCCACCGATCGGACCATCTCTTGAAAATCCTGGAGGGAAACGTTTGGATTATTTAGAATATGTTTTTGGCGATCATGCTCAGTCAATCGCAAAACACTTCTTGCTTGACGCTTTGTTGGTTTGCGAGTCGCTTTCTTGACATTTTTGATATTGTTAGGATCTTGAGCGTTACTTGTAGTCCATTCACACTTGGAAATGGTTTCTTGCGGATCATAACGCCATCCCAAGCTTTGCGGTGCACCACAGGAAACGGATGGGTTGTCACCCAGCGTAACTTCATATTCCCGTATGCGGATTTCGGAGAAGGCAACACTGCGCTTCGCTACATTAGACGGAGATTGTGGTTCTTGCTGCTCGTAGTCATGGACGTCGCTGTCGCTGCGAAATAATTCGTTGTTTTGCTCACTGCCCAGAGTATTGTTATCCATCTCGCCACAGAAAGACAATCTTTTGCTGGTGGGGGACGAGGAGCTAAGGCAGGACTTTCGAGTTACATCGGTGCCGATCCTAGGTATGGGCGTTGTAGCAGCTGAAGCTGCAAATCTCTCGTATGATTTGCTTATGGAGCTGTCGAGCTCCGTCGCGTTACCGCAACTGAGTAGGGATCTTCCCAATGCAGTGGAACCTTTTCCGCTGCTGTTGTTGCTCCCATTTACGTCGTTGCTGAAGTCATTTCTGTTTGATTGGCTCTTGCCTTTGCTGCACTCTGAATGGAGATTGCTGCTGTTTTCAACATTGACTAAAACGAATCTGTCAATAATGTTAGTAGCTGGTGGGTTGCTCACCCGAATTGACTTATCTGCCCAACTGATCCCATTGTCGTTGCCATCCGAATCAGAACAAGAAGAGGACGAAGTTGTTGTAGTAGACGAAGAAGTGCTGCTGTCATCATCATCCTTTTCTTCACAATCATGGGACTGATCATGGCCTGCATATTCAAATTCTCGAAAGGAAATGGACTTTTGCTGCTGGGGGAAAACATTTCCATCAATGTTGATGAGGACTTTGGCGTGAACAACATCTGGAACGCCATCATCTTCACAACTGAAACGACTGCCGCCACCGCCATTGCTTTCTGTGTTGGTGGTGTTGCCAGTGCCGCCATTGGAAGAAGGGATGGCTCCGACAATGGTGGCAGACGCAGATGATTTAGAGCGTCTCATTTTCACTCTCTTTAATGCTAGTGGCTCTATTGTTGATAATATGGATCTTTATTATTTTATGAGAGCATGAATGCGTTGAATGAGAAGGTCTCTCTAGTACTTGGACGGAATACTATTTCTACCTATTTCTACCTATGTAAGTACTCATAAGTACGAAATTATAAGCTGTGGTACTACAACTAACTTGTTAGTGGCTGACCCCGTTAATTAAGATACACTGGCCCATTAACGTATCTTGTAGTCTAGGCGGATTACCCCCTGCTGCACATGACCTTACGTTGGAGGTACACAACCTTACTTTTCGCTATGTAAATTGGTACAATTGCATTTGGAACAAAAATATGTTCTTTTTTGTTCATTTAAGGTTAATTTTTTTAGACACAATTATGACAATAATAATTCAAAATAAGGGGCGTCAACAAAAAATAACACGTAAAATTTGAAAAGCACGAAAATACAACACGGCGAGTAGAGCATATTAGCCCCTTAAAAATGTTTGAAAACCTAAGGTACACAACCTTACTTTTACACGGTTTCTCTGAAATGAGAGATACCAATGAAGAAATGAGAAAATCTTCTCAGACATTTTCTTACAAGACTTAATTTGGATTTGGCTTCCAATTTATGTGCCTCTCTATGGACGAAATTGAACAGAATACCACAAAATAAGATTGTTTACTGCAAATTTCCTGCACAGAACCTTAAATTTTTATCCCCCGAGACAAGAAAATACGCATTGTAGTCACAGTTTTGATGAAGTCCTTGAGGGTGAAGTGGCCTTTCAGTATTGTTGTCTTGTATGTTGAAAACATATGTGAAGTTTTGTGGAATAATTTGTGGTTTACTTGGTCACACAAGGGGAAACCGACAGCACATACAATGGTAATGTCATTGCTTCTGGAATGCAATTTCCAATTGTCACCTTTTGGAAGGCGACAATGGGACTACAACACCATTTTAAGCATCAAATATCAGTGTCAACCCATTCCACATCATGTTAGTTGACTAAAGTCAATGGGGGGTGGGCATTGGATCCAAAAAGGTGATCCAGTTGATTGTTGATTGGGGGGTTCATCGACAGCAGTGGTGGATTTTTTTAAGGCAATGTCAATGGCCGTTGCCCCCCAACCACAGCATCAGGCAGCTCTATTACAAGCCACAACAAGCCATTACTGACATCAGTGGCTAAAATAGAGTCAATATTGTTGATGGTGTTGGAGGATGCACAGATTCTGACCATAGTTGCTCTGCTTTGCAGTGAAGATTTTGCCGATGCTTTTGTTAGCTATAGACAACAGCTCTATACCTTGTGTCTGTTTCACCCACATCATCTGATGAAAGCCCAATAATAAGCCTATCAATTAAGTCAGTGGCAATATAAAGAAAATAGGCATAGTGGTGTTGAGATGGATGCCATCATTGACATCAGCTCCAACAAAATTGTCGTAATGTGAGTTGACACAGCACATGAGTGCCAGCTTAACATTTGTTCCAGCTCAAGCCAACTAACTAGTTTTACTATGCTACAATTAAACTACACACTATTCAATGCTTGATGAAGCTCTAGTCAAGTACAGATCTGTCGGTCAGCCGAGGCAATTCAAATTGGATGGGATTTGATGTGGGTATGTTGCCCATGGTCAGGTTGGGCAAAGAAAAATTGCTTCCTGATGACTGATGGTTCTAATGTAGGCTTCATATTATTTCTACAAGGTGGGCAAGTATACCTCTAAGAGATTGAATTTGACTGGGCTTTTATATCAAGGTGCAGTGCCTAGTAATTTGTATGTAACCCCATAAGAAATTGTACTTCAGATAATTAGATCATGGTCTTTTGATTAAGCCTATTTCCAGGGCGGAAATTCCATTGTAAGGTGCTCAACATTCAAAATTAAGGCCGTTAACTATTCAGTTCTAGTACTTGATCTAGAGATGGAACTACTACTCCTATTACTCTACAAATAATTTTTTTTCTAAGAATTTATAATATTAAGTAGAATACGTCTGATCTGTTTAACACTCATCGCCTTGTTGTACTAACTTGAACTTATTGCTCCCTGGTTGACCTTCATCTTAAAATTCGGAAGAAATTTTTAACTTATTACTGAGAATGCTTATTGACTAAAACACTTATTGACTAAACAACGACTAAAACATGGCTTACTTCGCTTATTGACTAAACAAGTGCTAAAACAGTCATTTTGATTATTTCAACCATATTTTTCGCTTTTTCATAAAATAAATATTAATTTTAAATAAAATATTATTTTAAGAATCAGTGACGCAATATTATGTATGTAGATAGGAGTACCTACTTACCTGCATGCCTATGAGTGGTACTAGCCTGTACAGTAGGTACATACCTACCCTACTTGATTGTACTGTATTGTGCTTGGCAGATTATTGCTCATATTATTATTTTTTCCTACAGTAGACTCAGCACACATCAGAACACAAAAATTAAAAAATTGATGGCGTGGAGGAATGGAGGTGAGTTCCGGAGGTTAAAGATGGAGGTGGATGGCCCCATCGCAGGGGGCGACGGCGACATTTGGCGGTGGCGACTGCGGGTGCGGGGGGTAGGTACGGCGGAGGGCGGGGACGATGGCGGCAGTCGTGGGTGGGAGGATTGCTGTCGTGGGTGGGATGATGCTGTGGTGGGACGATGGTGGCCATCCGGGGATGGCCGCGGTATTCATTGCTCACGGCATTCATCGCCGTTCGCGAAAGGCGACAAAGGTAGTGGGGGCGATTGCGACGAGGATGATTGCAGCATTCGTGCTGCCTTCTGGGACGGCGGACGGCAATGGCTTTT
>JALLOT010002016.1:0-13618 GCA_036939595.1 Thalassiosira livingstoniorum | reverse complement strand
TGATAATATTAAACAGGGTTTCACCGACCAAGTCAATTACATTTCGGCTGACACATAGAAAAGATTTTAAAACTTAAAGGTATTTTTATCCATCATAGGGCTTTAAAAAGCAAACATACAGCAATAATGAAACATTCTCGTAGAAGGCCGTGACTTCCTGGCCTTATGAGCCACACCCTTACGTCCAAAACAGAACGTCCAGATTATTATTTGAATGGGACAGTGAATTGAACTCGTCCCTTCTCTCGTCTCTCGTCGCATCTCATAAAGGACGTCCACTTTTGTTGCTACTTGTTGGACATATTCGGGGGAACAACGGAAAGGGCATCATGCCGGAACCAAACCTAAACACCGTCGAAAAACTCCCACTTGAGCTTTTTGTTTTATTGAGACTTTAGACTTTCAAATTCCGTTTCCCAGTTCCCAGGTTTCGAGAGCCTGCCGTCAGAGAGAGACAACTGCGTGGAATCGAACCAGTTCACCTGTTTTGAGCATCAATGGGAGTTAGATGTTTGTCCCGGGGGACTGAAGAATCAAAAGAAGGAATGGTTTCCCTCGATCTCGTGCACTGTTCCCGAGGGCCATCGGTATCCAGTACGATTTGCAAATCGGCAGCCACAAAGCAGGGGCGGAGGCGGCAACTATCGAAGGTGATGGATTCTGGGCTGATAGAGTCTTTATCACGCGTTCCGATGCGATCCAATGCTTAGTGAATGGAACGCTCATCGTCACAGTTTTTATGAGGCAAGTCAACACTTCGGACCCTCTTCCCCATTTCGTACCTCCCAATCCATTCCCAACTGCCCTGCAGAAAACATTCAACAATGAAAAATCTTCTGACATCGTGTTCGAGTTCGAAGCGTTGCATGTAAAACAAGGAAAAGGGAGGGGAAGAAACTCAAAGCCGGTCCTAAGCACTTCTATGCCCATCATCTCATTCTAAAAGAATGCGCCCCAGTTTTGGCTGATCTCTTCGAGTCGTACAGTGACAGGACACCCTTCCCCATTACGGACACGAAGCCAGAGATTTTCGAATTCTTGCTCAAGTATGTTTACGGGGATTCCATTCCCGAGGATGATCTGAATGAATATGAGAAGGATATCATAGACGCAGCTGACAAATATGGGGTTGTGGGCCTGACGCTCGAGGCGGAGGCCAGCTATGTCAAATCGATTGCAATTGGCAAACACAATATTCTCAATAACCTCCAATATGCACATTCCAAAAATTGTTCACTTTTGAGTGAAGCTGTGATGGACTTGATCATTGAGCACGAGGACGAGGTTCTCGATGAAGTTTCTTTTGCTGATATTCCGGGTGAAATTTTTAACGATCTTTTGGCTTCCTTGGCCAGAGCTAAAATGGGAGATGGTAATACGTCTGATTTGAGGAAATTGCGCGTGACCGAGTTGAGGAGAGTGTGTCAAGAAAAGGGGCTGATCTATGATGGTTTTAGAAAGGCTATGTTTTCGTTGTTAAAAAATGAAGAACACAAGGGGAAGTAATCCCAAGAGGGTAAGTGGGTATTCTAGTGTGCAACATCTTTTCTGCTTTAATTCTTCTGAAACTTTTGTATTGCACCAGTAAAATTTCGATTAGATTGATTAAAGGAGTGTTCAACCAGCACATATTTGCTATCAAAGAGGTTTTTGTCAACGTTTCTGCATATAAAATTATTGACATTTTAAGTGAGATTTTAAATAGAATACAATAACAAGGCAATCTTACACATTTTACATGTAATACCTGCACCAATCTAAAATAAACTATTTGCTTCAAAAGTTGGGAATCTTAATTTAACAGGTGCAAGCAACTTCTCTATTTGATAAGATTTTTTAATTGGGGCTCCTTCCAATTTTTTAGTGCTTGATAAGATTTTTTGCATTTAACTGTTCCATGTTTGTTTTTACTCTTTGCTACATTATTTTTTGAGTGGAAGACTATGACAACAACATGCAGCTATCATGAACTTTTCTCAAACTCATCTAATTTTTGGAACAGAACGCAATTTCGGAAACCTTTTCTGATCCTTAAGTGCTTTGTTACAATTATCTTTTGGCAATCCATTTTTATTTGCTTAAAGCAGTTTTTGAATGTTGTGTTTTTAAAATAACACTTTAATAGATATTTTAGAGTATACATGTTCTTTTCTTGTGCTTCCTCCTTTTGATTTATCCTTCAGAACAAGAAGCAAACCAAGTTTTGTTTTTCTCTTACAGTAGTCTGGTCTGACCTTTGCCCTTTATTTAAAATGAAAAGCAATACAAAAAAATAAGATACATCTTTGAGGGATTGAAAATTGTTTTTGTGTCTCTATTTTTAGGAATAGATTTAGAAGATATTGTTTTCTTTTTTTTATTTTTTTAACCAATATGTCAACATATTTATCTTAAGAATGATTTTGATGTCAATTGTTGTTTTTTCTTTTTTATATTCATTCAATAATATGACAAACACACTGAAACAGAAGTAAACAATTACATTCTTATTTATTATGTCTTCACTCTTGTTCTGTGTTTACTCTATTACATTCATACAACACCCAATACTGGTATAATTTTGGAAAAAGGGAGAGAGTTATGATTCAATCTTGATACAGAGTTCATTTTTTTTTAAAATATGTATGTAATATAAAAAGACAATGCAATTGCAATCCTAGGGCAAATAAATAAGTTTTATCAAACTGTATCAATAGACTGGCAGTAAATGCATCTGGGAGGACTGTGATGGTGTCACTAAAAGTATAGAATTGTTAGGTTTTTTTTAAATACATTCAAATTTTCATATGTCCCTTGCTACTTCTGAATCTGGGACTAGCAAAGAAAGAAATTGGACATACTATCATGGTTGTTAGTGTGTTCTGTTTTAGTTCAGTTCTTTCTAGTTTTTGAGTGAAAATGTCATATGCTTCTTGGAGTTGGATGGAGGAATACTGTGAGAAGTAAGTATTAGTTTACTAGAATTGCAATTTTCATATTTATAAGGTACTGCCAATAGTAAACACTCATGACAAGATCACACAATAGAATTTTAAAATTATGGCAAGATCATGGCTAAAACCAATTTATAATAGAAAACTTTGGCCTTACACTATGAATTAAAAAAAAACAATAGAATTGCAATTTATAGGGTTGCCAATTTCACTCATTTTTGACATTACCATACAATCCAATTGTCAAAAACTGTCAATATGATGGTTATATTCAATTTACAATAGATCTTTTTGGAATTACCCCATGAAATCACAAGAGAAGCTTTTTGAGCATTTTTAATTGAATTTTTGTTATTTTTATTATATGTCAAGACAAAAAATATGGTATGACAATATTTTTTGTTTTTGATTGTTAAATATTGTCTTGAAAATATTATACATTTTTGGAAACATCATTATTCTTATTTTTTTGACAAAACAAGGTAAAAAGGCATCTACAATAAATAAGAGAGGCATCAAAAATACAGGCACTTATTTTTATTTCATTTCAAAGTAATCAAGAATCTCTATCGATTTTTGTGTCAACAGAGAAAACACGTACCCACAAACAATCACAAGGTCAGATAGCTTACCTGATTTTTGGGTATGATACAGTAATTTAGGACTGTGATAAGAACCTCCTGTTTCCCCAGTTTTGGGAGGAGGAATCCAATTTTTTACTGTCTCTTAAGGTATATTTCTACAAAAAAATCTTGTTCTTTGGTCATATAAATTTACATAAAAAATCTGTTCTATTACTATTTAAAATTACATTTAAGTTGCCTTTCTGTACAATTGTACTATCTACAGTACCCAAAAGTAGAAGTTTGTTCAAGATTTCCTAAAACCATCTTTTGGTACAAATAAAATTAGCCAACCAACAAGTTGGAGGAATATGAGTGAATTATACTTCTTCTGAGTTGGTATTATAAACTGCATCTAAACCAGTATGAATGTATTAGTAATGGAAAACTATCTTAACATCACGTACGAGTACCCAAAAGTTGCTGTTCTGGTTGGCAGTTACATTCCAGTCTAGATTGGGGAGATTTTGAAAACTTCTTAAGTATGCTAGGCAAAAAAGTATCTTATACACTACATGTGTTGTACCTTTTCAACAATTCTTCCACAATACTCTGGTACTAGTCAAACATCCATATAACTACAAATATTCAATGGATGTGGAGCACATTACAGTCTTACTTATATCAACAGGAGCCATGATTAAGACCTGACTTGTTAATTTTGTGTGTGGAAGAAGTTAGACTATATACCAGAGTTGACATAGGAACAACATAGAAAGAAGTCAATACCGAATACAGAAAGACTAATTTTGCACCTCCTGGATCAGGGTGGGTTCACTGAGCCCAATGAGCTGGCTAACTTGCTGTACCATTGAGCAGGGCTGGAATAAAGTAAAAGTAATGAAGTATTTACTTTCCAAAGTAAAATAAAGTGGACCATTTTCAATGTAACTTTACTTTATGTTACTTTAATTTTCTGTAAATAAAGTTACTGTGGCCTGTATAATATCAATTTTTTCTTAAAAAAAGTAGGCATCATTCAAAGTAGCTGTACTTTTTTTACTTTTTTTAAACCTAAATATTACAATATATGACTACAGCTTCTACTTACCTACTATGTATTGTACCATGTGCAACATTCTAGGCTAAATACAGGGTCACCCTTCCCAGAAAAGAGCCAATTATCACTTCTCACAAAGTTTGCATTTGATGATAGGGTTGTATATATTCATTTTGGTGCTCTTTTTATGCTGATAATGAATCTGAAATGCAACAAAATTGGTTTTGTTGGTCAATTTACATGACAGCCAAGTGTCCTGAAAGTATAAGTATCTCAAAATAATTTTATAGAATATTCTTGCCCCTTACTTTGCTACTAATGAAAACAAAATGGCTCTACTTTTCCTATTCGTTGGAAAATATTTCACTGATAATAAGTTGTAATGGCTAACATGTTGGATGAGTTTTTTTTGTGGATAACTAAGTAAAAGAATACTAGCAACAGTGCTAGATGCATATCAAATCTGTCTTACTTTATCCACACAAATAGCAACCTGTGTTTAAAATGCTTTTGAAATTATAAAGCTCAATATGCAAACTTATGATGAAATAAATGATTTAAGATAGAATTAAGTTTTTTTAATTGTGTTCAACTAAAAAAATTGTTTAGTTCCAGAAAAAAAACGCATTATTTACTTTTTTACTTCATTTATTAGTTGATTTTTACATTTTTTACTTTACAAAATAACAATGTGACTTTTCTTTTTCATACACCATAGAGTTAGCAGATTTTATTACTTTACTTTATTAAAAGTACACATTTTTCATTACTGTTACTCTATATAAAAGTATTACTTTTTTCAACCCTGCCAATGAGTTGTTTACAACAAGTTGTTGAGATTTTTAGGTGATATGTAGAAAGCTTATTATGACCAATGTGTACATCTATATAGGTAGAATTTATCATAAGTATAACTAAATGTGAAAAGTAATCCTCCTCCTCTCACTTGTTGCATCGCAAAACGGGTTAAAAGCGTTCCGGATTATAAAAAGTCTTTTTTCAGAATCTATTTTGAAACGGAGGACGTTTTAAAACCCTTATGGGATTTTAAAACCAATTTGGGATCTTAAAATTGTTTGTTGATTTATTGATTCCTTTAGATCGGCTTAAATATTTTGAATTCAACAATCAATGCGCGATGTAGGAAAAATAAAGTGAAGAAATGGTTTCTCCAATTCCGCTTTCTGTTATGGGTTTACTAATTCCGACATTGATATTAAATTATTTGAACATTACAATCTTTTCAGTTCAATATAAATATATTAAACAACAGAATTGGAAATTTTCGATCCACGTTTCGCCACCACCTCGCTAACCCGGAAAAATTTTGTCTTCTGGAACAAATTAATCTTTCCTACGTAGGTATCTAGTACTGTACTTACTCCCTGGAGGGTAAGTCTCTCCTACACAGTATGGTATTGTACCTATCTGTACACATATAACCTATTCCCATTGAATCCATTAATAAGATTGTAATGGTCACAAAACCACCACATTTACAAATAAATCAATCCGGATGATTTTGACATTCTCGTAAAAATTGAAACAATCCGGAACAAATCATTCCTACATGTGCAATGGTTAGAGAAATTAAGAAACTTAATGATGCACAAATTTTGCGCATCAAGCACACAGAAAGTGCTCCTAGAGTACGCTGTCCTGCCGATCCTCCGTCCAATGTTTGATCAGCAAGTCTTGCATTTGAGAATGAAGCTCTGGAGTGCATGCATTGGGTTGAATATCACGAAGTTTCGGATTATTACGAAAATATGCCTTTTGATGAGTCAGTGAAACTTCACCAGGTGCATGTTAGTGGAACACCATGCTATGCCATCATATCCTTTACATCACAACTTAATTGCTACTACCTTGTGCGTTTAGCTTAGGTCCCAATTGTGAAGAGAAGAAAGAAGCAGACCAAATTTTGGAGTCCGTGTGATAAAAAACAGGCAAGCAAATGCATGATATTCAAGTCAGGTGATGGGAGTGAGGATAGTCCAATTGAACTTGAGTTATCTGGTGATCAATCGGAATCCGGAAAAAACGGGGTGATGGGGGCACCGACAATGAATCGGACGACTCAACTGTCAAAGTTCAGAGACGGAAGAAAGAGGAAAAGAACAAAGAATTGGAGAGACAAACAAGAGGTGCCATGGAGGAAGAATTGGAATCACTGCACTCAACTGATGAGGACTATGATGTGGATGACAAAGTTTCAGGGTCACGGAAGAGGAAGATGCCAAGAAAGAGAATGTCAAAAAAAATCCGGAGACTCCCCAGGGTCAAAGGCAAGGAAGCAATCCTCTTCCCCTGATGCAAAGAAAAAACTTTTTAAACCATCAAGAAAAGTGGCAAAAGAGAAATTTTCTGGTTCCAAAATTTCTGGAAATCCCAAAGATTCCAAATCCGAAGGCCATCAAGAAGAGGAAGATGAAGAAGCAAATGAAAGTGATTCCACACAAGAAAATGAATTCATTGATGAGCAGGCCAAAGAGGGTTCAATCGATGATGCTTTGGAAAGTATTTCACAAGGAGAGGATTCAAGTAAGTCAAGGCCCAAAAAATGATCCATCAAAAGCCTGCACTTTGATGACGATTCTCACACTTCGGACTCTTCTTATGACTCAATCACATCTTCCATTTCACCAAATTCAACTACACTACATCACTATAAAGAGGCCTTGCCATCCAAATCAAATGTTGTGAGGAGAACCAGATGTGTCGGTTCAAAAGCGGAAACAATAAGTTTCAATCACAAGAGATTAAAAAAAAGAAGACACTGATGGAAGACACTGACAGGGTTATGAATGACACATGGAAATTGTTTGGGAAGCTTGATAGGGAAAGTGAATACAAGTCCGCCAACAAGAGACTTAAGCGGGCTCCAATGAAGGCATTTAGAGACAACAAGGAATATCAGGCAAAGATGAAAGTGTTTGTGATGATTCAGCAAGCGCATGATGCGCTACAAGAGCTAAACTAGGAAGTAGTGTCTGAACAAAATAGTCATTGTGATGCTTCGTCAATTGTCCACAATGACACAAATTCAAGACCTTCGAAAATTGAAGTGGAAGAACAAACTTCATTGCAAATGAATGATGAAGTGGTGGATGAAATCACCATGCACTCAACTGGTGAGGCTGCTACTGTTCTGGAGGGAGGGAATGTGATGAATTCTTCAATGGCAGGTGTAGATCTTGATACAAGTGAATTGGAAAATTTGGAATCAAGCATAAATTCCCCACCTAATTCCTCTGAATCTGTTGACAATACCAGTCACTCTGGTGGAAATAACCATCAGGAGGAAACATTTGATGACCAACAAGCTTCCGATAATAAGGTGGATTCAAGGACCAAATGTATTGAAAGCGATATAAATCCGGAGAATGATCAGCAAATGGAAAACGAAGCTCGAATGTCTGATGCAAGCATGCTACTCAATCTCAGACAAGATGAGAATCGCGGAAGACACTCGGAAAGGACATCACAATTGACTGAAGATGTGGATCAAGCTAGTGAGTCTGTACAGAATCTTACTATCAACGTGAAAGATGCTGTTGAGAATGTGGAAGCTGATACAAATTTGGACGATACAGAGTCTCAATCCAAAGTTGGAACACCAAAAAGGAAACTCCCGGAATCACCAGATGATGCAGGAAAAAAGAATAAAAAGGCGAGTGGTTATGCGGGCCAGTAGATGAGGAGCAACCAGTGTCAAATGCGGAAGAAGCGGCAAGAAACAGAACCAAGGTCCTAAAGGAGATGATGAGAATGCTTCACTACAAGAAAATCTTTCGTGAACAAGAACAATTCCACATTGATTTTCCAAAAATACATGAACAAAAATTTACCCCTTGGATGACGAGTCCATTCATCCTGTGTTGGAGGTTCCTTCAAACGATGAGGAAAGTGTGGACAAGGGACCACCACCTATTCGTGATAGGATTTGGGAAGTTTCTTCATCAGATGATAATTTGGATGCAGAAGAAGATCCGGAACCAAAAATTGATAGAAGAAGATCTAACCAAAGGGATGTTTTGGATCCACAGCAAACACCAACAACTGAGAATCTAGGAGCAGTTCAACAGCCAACAAAGGGGATAACCGAGGCAAGAGGTGATCATGATGAAGAAGTAATGGTTGAGGCAAGTGAAAATCCGGAATCCGAGCCACAGCCAACAAGCGGAGCGTCTATGGAAGAGGAGCAAGAAACAGAAAATGCACTTCTTGGTGCATCGGATGTGAACAAAGAACCAGAAGAAGATACTGCAAGAAACACTGTTGTGAGAAGTTCATCTTCCCAAACAAGGCCTTATGGTGTTTACGAAAATGACATTTCTGACCTAGGAAATCCCTCCGCTGAATTAATTGAAGCTGCAACCAGGCCTACAGAAACAAGATTGATTGATGGTGTGGAACACATCAGACTTACATCCTACATCCTGGAAAATTTAAATGGCAACCCAGTGCGCATTTTGTCACAATGTCTTTATTGTGCGAAAAAGCATCATAGAGGATGTCCCTATAACAAGGATCCTGACAAAGAAATTTGTGACAGATGCCAACAATACAACTTAAATTGCATTCACTGATCTATGAACAGAGGGGTGTACAATCCAATGTAGCAAAGATTGGTATCGAGTTCATTGCAGTGGGTTCCGATTCGGAATCAATCCACAAAGTCCAAGCAGAGGGAAAAAACGGAAAAGAAGAACAGCAGCAAATCTGGAAAAATTGTTGCGCCATCCCGAAAGAGTTCCACCAAGAAAGCAATTAAAAAAAAGGAATCCAAAGTGATGAAGAAAAGAAACAATCTGAATCTATGCTTTTGTCAGACAAAGTTATGGCAGAAATGGCAGTTGATTTAGCATTCAGTTTACGTGAAATTTACAACTTAATGATGTTATACTAGAAAAGTGTTATTTTCATCACTAGTAATATACTAGAAATTTGGTGCACCCACCCCAGATTATGCGTGCAGGATTTGCGCACCATGCGCACACAAAGTGCGTGCAAATAGTGTGCATTTGGTGCACACAGTGTATGTGCACAACAGATAGAGAGAACTATCATGTGATAATAGTACAATACTACAGTATGGTGTAGTATGATATCAGATTAAAGCCACATGTTGTTGTGTTGTATTGAAACCATACAACATCACACCATGACATGTCAATGAAAAAACACACACCAAATCAACAAGTACTAAATTATCACGATGCCAAATCAACAGCTCAACATCGGTGGTATCAACCACCATCTTGATTTCCGGATTACAATTGGTGCAGAAATCTCTCACCTTCATTTCCGATGAAAACTTTATCTGGGAAACCACACAAACGTCCGAATTCGTCAATGCCCAAAACAGTGCTCCGTTTTCAAACAAGTCAATGTCTTGATCAGGAACAATTCTTTTCTGGACAAAAATCAACATGGTGAGCAAGCCTCTTGTCCAACACACTTGTAGATACTCATTCCGCATTTTCCAATCTCATCTATGCTCACGTTCTTGCACAATCCCCATTCCACAAATAGCGATTCAACCAATGGGATGATACCTTTTGTCACTCCTTCCCACAACCCAACTACTGCTCACATAAAGAAAAGATACACTTCTGGAGTACGTTAATACTTGATTCATAATTATCAATCCGAAAAAGAATATTATCCGGAATAACTTGCCATTTTGTTTTTTTGTCACCATTTCTTGCAATGAATTCACTATCTCGGGGGGAAACTACATGATTGCACAAAACAAACAACAAACTGGCATGTGCTTTCTGTGCTTCAAGTACAGAAATATATAACCCAACATAAACAATTAGAGAAAGAAGGAATCTGGGATAATGTAGAGAATACTACTTACGGAATTAGGACAAACTGCAGGTATAACAACACCAGCAGGAAAAAAACAAAAAAAGGGTGGAAATTGGAATGTTTTAATAGTTATTCCCTGAAGTAGAACAGTAATTAGTTTAATAAATTGATGCTCCTTCATCTTATGAATACTTACTGCTCTGGGGATTTTTTTCATTAAAACATGAGTAGTTTAAAGATCATAAAACAGAATATTATTCCCACATCTATCATTTATTTTTGAAACAATTCAATATATAAATGGTAAAATGGAAAATTAATAGTTAACATATTAATCTTAAAAAAACTGTTATTACAAAATTTATTGTTGATAACATGAGCTATTATTTGTGTTTATTTGAAATAAAATATTGATATTATCACATTTAAATAGCGTGTTATCGGTTATAAAATTTTGTAATCAACGCTTTGCTAAAATATTAGGTATGGAATATAATACCAATTTACCACAGTATAAAGAATAGATAACAAAAAAACTTTCAAATATGAGGCATTTACTTTTATGAATGTTTAAAGCCAATTATTGATTATTAAAATCAATTCTGGATATTCCAATTTTGGTTTTAAAAGGTATTGCAATGATTGAAATGAAAAACTGTCATAAAATAGGAAATAAATGATTTTCAAGGTTTTTATCATAGAGTGAAGAAATTTAAATGTAATAAATTGGTTATATATAACTGTCTGTTGGATATAAATTTCCACTTCTTTTGGAAATAAAACTTGATTTGTTGATCTTGTGGAATTGATTCATTTATCCATTATTATTGTCAAATAGCTTTAAATAATAATCAGGGTTAATTATTATTTCCCTCAACCTTGGCTTTAATTAATCAATTCTTGCAACTCTATGCTTGAATATTTGATAATATTAAAACTGTCCACAGGTTAAAAAATGTTGCAAAGGTTAAAAAAATTGTCAAAACATTCAAAACATGTAATTTTGCAGTACTGGAGGCTTTTCTACAAGTTTTTGGAATGATCCGGATTAAACCTGAACAACAGGTTTAAAAAACCTTTCCAAAAAAAAAAACCATCACAGAAATTTTTCTTTTTCTGATGTGGCATTGCGTTGGAATCCCTAGAATCGCACTATGCTGGACACAGCTGTTGACCGCCTTCTCCCAGTGTTTTCTGTGGTTGACGTGACAATGTTGAATGCTAGATGGGTGCACATTCCTTATTTCTATTGGCCTCCTGGTCAGGACCAGTACCGGCAGGAGTGAGAAAAGATAGAAATGACTTACTTGGACTATTGTCTGTTCTATTTGTTGCAGTACAAAACATGCAACAAGCGCATGTATGTTTGTGCCTGGATTCACTATTATTCAGAGAATGGGCACATGTGGGACCGCTACACTCCTTTGGATTAGTCTTAGAATAACCACCCCCACCGCTGGATCTTCTATGGCACTCAGAATGGTGTCTGGATGGGTACCAAGCATGAGTTGGTGATGAGTATTCAGACCCTTGAGTCCCACCGCAGGCAGTTCTAATATGTGTTGGTGACAATGCGTACTTGTCCCCTGTTCACTCCTGTTGGGCGAATGCATCCTAATGATCAGTGGAGTTTGTTCAGGACCTTTGCTGTGAACACTCGCCATGCTCAAGTGGCTTTGTATGGGATGCCAAGGTATTTTTCCCCCATTATGGAAAGATGGCCTAATCTCTGTGGACCCACTTCCTATCCTAATCCCATTCAATTGTTCATGCAAGAAAATCCTCTGTTCACTCATGCATTTTATGCTGGTTGAAAAGCTGCTTCTGATGCCAAATTTTGTGAGGATATATATACCTGTCAAGAATCTCCCCCTTTCAATCTTGTGGCAAATCATATTGAAGATCCCTGTAACACTGTTGAATTTTACAATAGAGCCCACTGGGTGTGGGACATGCCTCAATTTTACTGGACTCAGAACCTGAAGAGGTATCCTTGCCTGGGGGACATTGAGGAGACTGTGTGGGCTGTACAGTACAAATAGAGTTTGAATGGTGTACCTTCTGCTTTTGGGTCCATCCCTGAGCACTGGGTTATTGTGTATATATGGGGCCGCCTCAGACTCCCTGATGATGTGGTCAACAGCATGCTAGGATTTTGTTTCTGACCATGCGAGTGAGTTGTGACATTGATATTCTGGCCTTGTTAATGAATGTAGAACCAAATTTGCATTGCTTGTTCTATCAATTCTAGAGGTGGCATTAGGTAAATTAGCTGCAGACGTGGTGAGAGCTGCTGTGTGAGCTCATGCCATGTGAATTGTGTTTTGTAGGTACCCCATGAATGTGTCCGTGTGCCAACATAGATGGAGTTCAATCAATGAGTCTTGGAATTCAAGGTGATAGAGTTCAATTGCTGCTGTCACTCTAATGGAATGCAGGGTGAATTTTTTGATAATATTTTCATCAGCTGTGCCAAGAGTTACACTGGCTGCATCCTGCAGGAATTTGCATGTGTTACAGGAGGCAATGAAAAGGGCTCATCCACCCTTGTGTTGGAATTGTGCCAAGGGTTTGTCATGTGGGACCCCTAATTTGACTGATCTGCATGCTATTCTCCAGGAAGCATGGACTTTGCACCAATTTGGATTTTGCTTGTCAATGTAAAAGTCAATGATTTGGTGGTGGTCACCATTTTTCTGGTATATCCATTGTATAGCAAGTTGTTGCAAATCATTTTCATTGATGGAGTTTGCATCCCATAATCTGCCCTTTTTTGTCATAGAATTTTAAGCTATTGAAGGTCATTGCAATTGGCAGCCCATCAGGGTTGTCCTCCTTTGCGGCATAGATAGAAAGGGATTCTTGTGACCATTCTAGTTTAAGGAAGCCTGTGTATCAAACCAATTTGAACCAATCCATGGCTGCTGGTATGAATATAGTGAAGTTTTTTGGGTATTTGGATGCTTGTGAGTCCATACAATAGAACATTGTATCTGCGACTGCCTCATGTTGATCAGGAACTGTTTCCTACTTTCAAAGGGCATGGACAAAGGTATTTGTATAATTGCATCCACTGTTCTATTGTAGAGGGCAGGTTGGCCGTTTGGGATGATCCTTAATAATGAAAGCTGCTGCCAGTAAGTAATTGTGTACTGTTTTTGATAGTAACAGCATTTGTAATATGTTATTGCCTCTAATGAGGTTGACTACATAGCATGCTAGAATGAAGTTCTGGAGCTCCA
>JALLOT010002015.1:0-13611 GCA_036939595.1 Thalassiosira livingstoniorum | reverse complement strand
AAAAAAAAAAAAAAATCATCATCATTTTGTTAGAAAAATATTATTAAACACCTAGTTACTGATAGAAGCTCATCCTAAGTTTGATTAAACTAGAGAATTGTTTTGCTTGTTAAAATGATACTTACATTGGACACAACTAAAACCTTAATTAGAAACAAGATTAAAAAGAAGAATTTTTATTACTTTTGTATTTGTTTATGTGTACCAAGGATGATGAATTTTCTGTTTCTTTCAAAAAAAAATTCTCTACAACAAAACATAATATTATTTTGAAGCTTTATCTATCAATCAAACTTCATACAATACATACATATAATATATAAACACAAACATGATACACAAACATAACAAAATAAAAATAAAAATGATCTTTTCATATGATGATTTGCTTATCAATTCAGAGTACTAAAGAATTCTTAACAACAAAAACCCTAAAATAGGAAGGGGACTAAAGAAGACAATTACAATTCAACAAGAATAAATTTTGATATGAACTTGTACCCTGTTTTCATTTATGAAAATTTTAAAAACAAAAATCACAGCAATCATTTTAAACTACTACATTTCTATTGCTAAACAATTGTTTATTGTTTTTAACATTTTGTGAATGATAAATTTCTTAAAAATAAATGAAGCTTAGAACAGCATAATAATGTTATATCAGAAACATTTAAATTAATTACTATTTGCTCTTCTGCTGTGATAATAGTATTGATGACAATAATATGAAAGCAATAGTACTTGGCACCCTCTAGCTAACAATATCTCCTGCTGTCCTACTAATTCACTTTTTTGTACAACTCTGTTTTAATTTTAATATTACTTTTTTGATAGAGTTGTATTATTTGTGTGAATACCATCACCAGCACATCCCTAAGTCTACATCCCAATTATTCTGAAAAAAATATAGAATCATAAATCCCCAATTAAACTAGATGATGTAAAAGTGAGTGCTTCAAAATAACTTTGAGAGTGTCTGAATGTTAACCAATAGATCTTAAGAGTTTCTTTTGACAAAATTAGAATTATGTGCAGGTATGTTTCTGAAAAGGATATAATTACTTTCAATGTATACTTCATTCATAATGTTGTAGGTGCCATCATGTTGCATGTAGAACTTGAACTTCTACAGAAAATTTTTATTTGGCTAAGATCTGGCTTCAATATAACGTGCTCACTAAATGCACATTGATGTTTCACTTTAATAATATTAACTAAACAATTGAGTAAGCACATGTCACATTTTTAATTTGATCCCATGTTCTGAAAATCTAAATCTCAACCATTCAACTTACAAAAAGACATTTGAAAATTACAATATATCAACAACAAAGTATACACATTGGTCTTTGTTCTTAATCTTCCATTTTCAATAATAATGTGCATCCATTGCAAGCAAAATATGAAAATCTTGAAAAATATATTTGGTGATGAGAACAAGTTTTGATATATTTTTAATTGTTTCAAAGCTTCACAAACCATTCAATTTTCACTTCGGTCAACTAATTAAAGAAAGAGAATTTTTGAAAATTTATGCTTTGTAAAATACAGTTGATCTTTACATTTACAGCCACTTGTTTATGGCAGATGATTTGAACAAAATTCAAGAAATAAAATTCATCTTCTTAAAACAAATAACATAAAATTACAGCATATTCCACATTAAGTTAATGTTCACATTATTTTATTCATTTATTCTAATGGTTTCAAACTATACTGTGCCTTTTAAAGTAGTGACCTTACCCACTATCATACTATGTAATTTTCCAATATTTTTCACTCTCACAAAAAATTTATCTATTAAACATGATCAAAATGTACATCACAAATTTATTCAAATAGTTATGTTTTTAAATGATCCTATTTTTTTGTTGAAACCATAATATTATTTGAAGAGGTTTTACCAAACATACAGAAAAGATACCCAAAAACAAGATTGGACAATCAACAGCATGCTTGAATTTGCTAGACATAGCAACCACCATGGTGATTGTTCACCAGGTGATTACCTATTTATGGTATGCTACTGACTATGCTAGACAAAAAACACACAACAATCTTCTGTCTGTCCACTCAAGCCACGTGGAATATGCTGGGTATGGAACCCAGAATACCAAGATTCTAGCACACCCTTGCATATCCAGCATGTCCATGTAAAAAAGTCCTAGGTAATAAAATATGCTGCCTCCCAAGTTGTCATGCCTGTGCTTTTCTGTTCTCTTTCTGCATCCTTGGAAGTGTTGCATCTATCAAAACAATTCTGTAAAAAGTTTCCATGGGTCTCTCTGCTTTCTTGTTTATCCCCACTTACCCCCCACAAAAAATTCTCCTCCACTGCTGCCCCCTCATACTTGATCTGCTCCACCCAGATTCATACTAGAGGGTGGCTGGAATCAGGTTTCTGGAGCACATTGGAGTGAGTCCTGAGGAGCAAGAACGAGTACATTTTTTCACTTTTTTGCTAGCTCCTAAACTGTATTTCCCTGACACGTGATGTTTGTCAAAAACCAACATTTTAATTGAATTGATGAGTTTGCTGTTGAGGCTACCCACGACGGCAATCAACTACTTCTGAGCCAAGGGTTGTTCTTTGGAGTCAATTGTTGAGATTAAAGCCAAACTAGGGGTCTCAGGGATTGTTATGTTATGCTGGTTGACGCAGTTTACGCGCCAGTTCTCCGTATTAGTTAATTGCCGCTATAACCATGGCGGGAGCATAAACTCAGCCTTAATTCCTTAATTCAGCCACAAATCTGTGCTGTGGCAAATATCAAAACATGGCTTTGCTGCAAAGGTAACTAAGGTGAGTAATCCAAAGCTGTTTGTGCCGCTAACATGATCAATGCATTGTCCCCTAACCCGTCTGTTGCTTATTGTTGTGTTGTTTGTGCATTGCATTATTCATTGTAGATGCGGCAAACACCCGGAGGTTGGGAGGTGGCAAAGTAAAAAAGGTGAGTTTCATGTTTTCATTTAATTTTGCCCATTTGAACAGCAATCCTAGAACTCATTCTTTTGGTGCCATCAACTGCTGACTCACCTCAACATCTTTTCTTGCCAGGAGCCTCACAATGGAGGCAGTGGTGGCATGCAGCCACGCGGCAGACGAAAGCTTTGGGGCTTGGAGTAAAGGCGGTTTGGATTTTTGGATTGAGGCAGGTACGTTTTTTCTTGCGTCTTGACTCGACACATGTCAATTCTTTTGCCTTTTTTGGCTGCATTGTTTTCATCTACATGAGTTCCTACTTCTTTTCTACCAGGTACCAGGAATCAAGGAAAAGGATTGTAGTTGCTTGTCGCTGTAGGAGTGTGTAGCAAATGGGGGGACGATTAATGGGGACAAGTGGGTTTTTTGGCATGTATTTTGTCACCATGCCAAACTCAGCACTTTGTTATCTGTTTGGGTACTGTCACTGAATCTTTTGATCCATTGCATCATTTGTAAGACGGTCTCATATGTAGTATGCTGTTCCGGTAACAAACAATGTATGGTGGCAGTGTTGGGTTGTAGGCCAATCAAGGCAACTGTGTTGATAGCAGCCAAGGTGCAAAATAAGTATTGTTCAACATGTTACCAAACCCATAGTCTTGCTAGCCAACTAACAATTAAGAAATCTTCCAGTTTATGATGCTTTAAACAGAATGGGAGTGTCTCCACAATGGCACAAAGTTTGAAGGGGACAGCTGTTGGTTAATGGCAATTCTAGCTTGTGCAGCGTTTTTTGTTTGTCGTGAAAGTTTCATTTCCCGCATACAATGGTGGGCCATCTCATTTTGGAGACTGTATTTTCACTTTTAGGCTCTGTGGGTCTTGTGCTATTGGTGTTTCAGCCAAGGGCTGTGTGCATTTTCTAATCCTTGTTGTTTATATTGATTGATAATAAATCTATTGAAGAACCTTACAAATTGCAATCACTTTCATTTGTAGACACCATCAATGTTTTTTTGGTCAAATAACTTCATCCAATAAATTCAAAACTCAATAATTTCAATAAAAATTTGAGAGGTTGGAATTCTTTACCTTTATAGAATCTGTTTGATTTGCTTGACTCATTTCTTTTCAATATGGCATAGTATTAGCACGAGACAGATACTAAAGAAAATTCTTTTTAATATGTAAAAAAGACACATTAAAAAGAAATAAGATGTCAATTAAATTGTTTATTTATTATGCTGTTATTGTGCCTCTATTGTTTGTTTGATGACAGTGTACTGAGATAAAAACATATGCATCAGTACTCTTAGTTATGATGGTAATGTTGGTTTCTGGTGTCTGACATTATTTGGATGAAGGTGGAAAATGACCCATTGAATGAATTTGAAATGACTATGACTGATGTTCAACTTGTCATATGAATGCATCAAAACAGAAAATATTACCAGGATGTACACATTTTCTAAAAACTAGAATCATTCACTCTTCACTTTCTGTCTGAATTGACTATTGTTTTTGTCTAGTTAATTTTTGTTAGTAATTTTACTGGTAAATGAGTCCCATGAAACAAAAAATTACCACCTCATATATCATCAATGGGTTGAAATTTTTCAAAAAAAAACAGGATTCAATATTCCACCATAGATGAGCAGTTTTTCACACTCAATTATGTGTTTTGACAATTTTGAAATTTTGACAAAATATTCCAGCCACCCTCTAGCCTACAACTTACATATCTCTGTTGTGAAATCACATAAAATAAGTGACAAGAAAAGTAGTTTTGATGATTTGTTTTCTGTCACAAATTCTCACTGTGAACAGTTATATCACATCACTGAGATGTGAAGGATTTTTGAATTCAGTGGATGGGTTTTGGGCAGGAAAAAGATCCTTCTGGAAGGAAGAAAACATTCCAGCTGAAAGTATTTTTTCCTTCCATCTCCTTCTATCTTCTTCCAGTCCCTTCTGGAAGGAAAAATCCTTCCAAAATCTGAAAAATCCTTCCACCAATAAATTAAATTTTTTAGGCCTATCCATGTGTAAGCTGGTTTTTTTCATTTCTCTTTCCCCACAAACACAGTAAGAACAGTCTGGGAGAGAGAACTTTATCTACCTTGCTACTATGGTACAATATAGTACTTACTTATCCGTGTTGTACTACTCTAGTAACAACTCTACTACTAGAGTAAACCATCCCACCATGACAAAAATCTGCCAGATTAGTACGGGCGGTCTCAGTGAAAATTGTTGTACCAAGTAATTGCCCATGCTATTTTTCAGCTGTAACCTCCAAGGAACACATTTGTCCATCCAAATCCGCCATAGAAGCCTTTTTGCTGATGCTACAACACCATATCAGCAATGACATTGATGGTGGCATCTGCTGTTGAGATGGTGATAGCATCAGCAAACAGCCACCTTTGGCATATTTTGATGGTCAAATGTGTTCCTTGGATGTTGAAGGTAACAACTAGTGCAGGAAATTACTTGGGACAACAAATTTAGCCAAGATTACCTATATTAATCTGGCTGATTATGACCATGGTCTGCCATGGCCTAATCCTAATCCTATTATTAAAGGGATACCATGCTACCACTACTAGTTACTACTACCATACTTGGGCACTAGTAGTACAATACATTAATCATGAAAAATGCAACACAGGGAGACTTTATTGTAACATAAGGTACAAAACATATTGTATGCATAAAAGTCAATGCTGCCTTAATATTATTCCCTTTGAACCATAAAATAAAAAAGTGAAATTCTTTGTATAAAGTTGTGACGAGGTTATGAGCTTTATTTTTTTTAGTGAAAGAATTTCCAGATTTTGGGAGGATTTTTGGTGGAAGGATCTGAAAGGATCTGGAAGGAGATGGAAGGAGCTGGAAGTCCTTCCAAAAAGTCCTTCTGGAAGGAAAAGGATCCTTCCAAAATTGGAAGGAGAAATATCCTTTCAGAAAAAATCGATTGATGACTGAAAAATCATGTGATAAAGTTTTATTTGTTATTCTCTTTGAAAACTAGTCACATCACGCTCTACTTAAACGGATTTTGGATTTTCAAAAAGTCATGAAGTCACAGACCTCAACATATCACATTTGGTTAAAGATAATATCAGGTTGAATACGTGATCTCTGTGTCTTGCAAGAAATAATAATAGGAGCAAGTATGGTAATTATCCGAAAAGTGCATGCACGCAAGGAAGTAACGAAGAGATAGAATGTGCTATCTATCTACGGAGTAAGACGGAGTATCTACGGTAATATGGTATGGTACAGTACCATAATATGGTACTATCTACGAGTAATCAATTTTCTGCGTTGCCAGCATGCAGCATGATGTACGTAAGTAAGTACATACTCATACTCTAGTAGCTACCTCTACAAAATACGAGTACTTAGCACTTACCTACTTAGTTACTCGTACTTACTTACCATAATATGTGCGTTATTATTTTTAGTTGTGCCCGCCTGCGTGCGTTGTGCTTGCTTTCCTCAGCAAAAAAGCCCCAATAAACAAACGCGAACGAGTCACCATTATTTGTCACAACTCACAACACACCAATCCACCAACCACGCATCTTCCCCAGCCAAGGACAACATGGTACCCTGACAATACCACTTACCATAGATCAAAAAAAATAGTAACTGTCTTTGAAGCTGAAGCGTCAGGACAGGTAAGAAAAAACAATGCTCTGCAATATGAAGTTGCGAGATGGCGATGCCGCCCATAAAAATAATGAGGGGGCAAATTGAAAAACACTGCACCAAGCACTTAGCGTGGAATTTTTTACAGTTGATGTTAATTATTGCTTACTTCTATGTGTCTTGGGTCGACATAGTCAATAGCAGGAGCGTCAAGGGAGGCCGGCGAAGAGAAACATTTGGCTTTTTCGCTCTTCAATAACAGCAACATCTACCACTACAATAAATAAATAATATTGTACACTCTCCATTTTGTTTCGAACCCCCTTAACGAAAAATAGTGTTCAGACGGCTAGACAGTGCCAGAATATCTTTTTGTTTGGCCCTCTATCTTCTCGGGGTAAGATCATGAGAACACTACAGGTCCATACAATACAGGAGCATTCCCTGGTTGAACACGCCTGGGACTCGACTCCCTATTTCCCTTTTCATGACGACAATTAAAATGTGACGCGGGAGGACGATGAGAAGGAGATCGATGCAAAGGGACGAGGCATTGCTGATCATGTATAACTCCCATTCTGAATTTGTGACAGGTTTGTTGTCGTTGCGGGGGCTGACGAAGAAGATGTTCATGGAAGTCGTTATCGATTTCAAAATAGTATCATGGAAAATTTTGAAGGCAGAGGAAAGGGAATCGAAAAAAAGAACTGTTTTCGCCGTTCTAGTGCGGGTACAGGCAAGAAAACGTTTTTGTTTGAATTTTCAATTGTTATTGGTGCCGCGATTCGTTGTTTCAGCGGCGCGGTCTAAATCGGCGAAAGACGTTTCATCGGCCATACAACTCTACCAAAAAACGATGCAATTTCTACAAAATGCAATGTTCAAATTATCGCATTTATCTCGTGCGACTACGTGGGGATACGAAAGCACCAGCTGCGATCAAGGCAGTCTTACGATCATACGAAATAGTTTTTCAAGTAAGGTGCCCTAGTAATTGGACCCTACTATCACACAGCAGTCTCCATTTTTAACTTTCTTCCAGATCCATTCTCACATGCACTCCGTAGTAGGCGTTTACACATTTGGTGGAAAAATGTGTTGGTGATGAATGTTGTGACAATTGCAAGTATTGTAGCAATTGTGGTGATTTTGCCGGTGGGATGAAACAGAATACCAGAGTCAAAACATAATTGGAGAATAACAATAATAATAATATATGTACTACTACTAGGAAATTTTGGTTCATTCCAATGAATCTCTGGGATTTTTTTACATTGTTGTATTTGGCATAGAATATATTTTCTTTGTGGATTTTGTATTGGAGGAGTTCGGGTTGATTGATGCGAATGATTAGAAAATTGAGAATGTGTATTTGCAAAGATAAAATGAAGGTAAAAATATTGCATGTTTGGGGAGAGGCGTTAAGATGGAGTTATGGCAGATGTTTGGATCAAAAATGGCATCTTATGCTAGGAGCACAAACCACAAACAGAATCAACGTATTGTTAAAAGTAATTGAAAAAGATAATCAATAAAAGGATAATGTTGTACGATGCCTAGACAATGAGCAAGAAATCAAATGAGATCAGGATATTATTGCCTTGATTTTACATATGTGGTACAAAACATTCACGGTTTTTGCCAATGCCCCAATAAAATTAGAATACAGCTCTGCAGGAAATATCAGAAAACTCAAATCACTCAAGCACTGATATTCTTGTGCAAAAATGATATCACAGATGCTTACATGCAGAAACCATGTGTCATGTATATGAAAGGTGACAGTGGTGCAAATTTTGCCAAGAGAAATTTTAGAAAATTTGAAAAGAATTGGTAGAAATTAACTTATCATAACACGGCATAGAACATTGAACATTGTGTTAGTTTTTTTTAAACACTAATGATGGTATCAAAAGGAGCAAGGTCTTAACATCTTTTCCTGTTTCAATGTGAATTTCTACTTATACTCAGTAATTATAAAGCTTACAGAAATGTCAACCATGTCTCCTTCATAGCAATACACATACATCACCTTTAGTACTATATTGAATAAAACAAAAAATATGGTTTGAAGCAGCTCATCTTCATTCTTTGACTTATAAAGATTAGTGTAACATGACTTGTTATATTGCTAGTAAAATATCAATGAAAAAACATAATAACAAGGGCAAGTCATGGTTATCATTAATCCTTCACACCATAATGTTCCAATGAACTATCAGCTCTTAGTCAGATGAAACTACTTTGTTGATTGGAACCATTCTTTTCATTCACTGGGTGAGGTGAATGTCCATACCCATATCTAGTGGATGCAATGATTTCTATGTCAAAAACATCTTAATTCTTTAGAGTTTAGCCCTCATGTCTACTAGATGGGTTCAGTTGTAGCTGTTCACACTTGTTGTACCATTTGCTGCATTTTTTGCTTGCAACAATTTAGATTGTACATCTGTCTGCTTATTTCTTTTGTAGCTCTAATGATAAACATTCATGTAGGTGAAAAAAATACGATTGCATTCACCTTATTATGATGACCATGGACAATAGCAAAATGTTTTTTGGCAAATGTAGTCATAAGTTCTGTGAAAAAAATAAAAATAAACAAAGTAATCCTTCTTAATCTCACTGAATCATGTATATCTCTACATAAGAGGATATGGTCACCAATATATTACAGACCCACACCTATACCTACCTAAGTGTGGCCAAAGCAATACTCTAAACTCTGAAGCACTAATAATTACCCAAGAAAACCATGATAAATGGTGGGAACTTTTTTAGGGTTGTCCCGGAGACTGTCTGTGTTGAGAACTGTCCTGTATCTTTATTATTGTTGTATTCATTGTCTTGATAGGCCAATGGTTAATGGGGTTGTAATTTTCCAGATGGTCAGAAAGGGCCAAAAGCTCAAAAAACAAACAGCTCCATTGACATCAACAGCTACTGTCTAATTCTATTCTAATTTATTAATAACTATGTCTATAACTACTGTACCCCATCTACTTGAATAAATGTTTCAAAGCCTAAGGAGAAGAAGTCTTAAAATACATAATCCTACAATATCCCAAAGGCAATCTTCTTATTCCCATCAGCATAATGAAAAAGCATTGATCATTTGCATGCAGATGATTAGTGAATCCTGGCAAGACAAATAATATATTACAATATTCTATCAACTTTCAGTGTTCACCACCTGTCATGACTCTATGTTATAGGTGGAATCAAGCTTATGGGCCTTCCAATGTTCCATCCTTCCATGGTGATGTGGTAGGTACTTGCAAGAAGATGAGATGGATTTGTCCAAATTTTGACTCAGTTGTTGATCCTGAGGGAGGTCCAAACTGTGATGTTGACCATCTGGAGTGCCTGAATGAATACTGACCAGACATTGAGTAATGGTCAGTTAATATTTTTCCTTAAATTTAGTATACTCTCCTGAAAAGGAAGATGGTGTCTCCAAAAGCAAATTGAGATGAGAGATTACATGAGTAAATGAAGAGAAATGGCAACAGCTAATGGGATTGTCATTATTTTGAAATCAAACATAAACATTGTGATCCCAGAGTATTTTCTGTCAATAATTTTTTGTTTTATCCCCAGGAATCAAGAAAAGCATAGTAGCTGGTAGGATTGGCATTATTGTTGGAAAGCAAACAGAAAAAAAATGAGGTTACAGAGTATTTTTCTGCTAATAAGTTATATTTTTCCCAATAATCAAGAAATTCTCATGGGTTTTTGTTTTGCATTAAAATTTACTCATAAAAAAGCTGATTTTTCTTTATGACAAAAAACTTTATTGAGTTCATTGCCACAACCAACCAACATTGGTTTGATAGAAGCAATTTTAGATATTCTCTGTAGAACCATCTAAATAGTTAAATCCTCATTGAACATCATTTGCATCAATTATTTTATACACAATATGTATCATTAAATCAAGAGCCCCCAAAAATTATTTGATTCAAAAATGGAAAAGTCTAACAATATGGCTGTTGATAGTTTGTTGCATTCAGTATTGATTCCTAAACAGAATAAAAATATAGCACTAATTAAATTAGCATTAATAATTGATACCTCACTAGCAAATTCAAGGTGTGATGTTTAATAGTACCCCAAAGCATGGTTACATGGACCAGGTGGAACAAGGTGGTAAGTGAAAGGTCAGTAAATCTCCAGCATGTCAGGATGACGCAAGGACCAATAAAATATTTGATATTCAAAATGAGTCTATTGAAGGATCTTTTGTCTGTTGAGAAGGAAGGTCATTGTCAAGAACATTGGCTAGATTGGTCCTTGGACAGGAATAATGAGACCAAGAAAATTTGGTTTCAAACCTCAAAATCAACTTTTTAATTTGAAAGAACCCTGCACAACATACTTTGTAAAACATTTTACAACAAAATATGAAATGTGTTAATACTGTTTAAAGAGAGAGTATTTGATATGTAGTTATACATTGACATTGAACTCATAGTCAGAAGTGCCATTAGGGTTTATCTTAATCATAGCTTTATTGTACATTAGGATTGAATTGTTCAATTAAATCTTAAATTGATTGTTTTGGTATCAGCCTTAGTATCATGTTTGTTATAAGTAATAAGTTTTACAAAAAACAATTATCAAGAGACTTAAAAAATGTTTAGCATTATGAATGCTTTTGATAAAATAATCAAAATTTTTAACTGTTTTGTCAGCACTGATTTTAATTGAATTCATTGAAATTTCTGACCTTGATTGATACCTCAACTTTATAACAAATGTAAATGTTTAAAATTTATCTAACAGCAACAATGATTATAGAAATGTAACTACAACTATTGGCTGTCTAGATTGAAAAAGTTATGAAAAGACCAAACACTGGTACCTAAGGCTGAACAAAATTGAGGAATTGAATTGAAATTTCAATATGTAAATGGAGCTTTTTATCTTTAAAATTAGTTTGCTATTGGAATACAGGGATCTATTTCCTAGCATCAAAATAAACTCAGATTCATGTATGTCACTAATATTTGTTCAAGTTATTTGATTTTAGTTTCATCATTTAGTATCTACAATATGGTGTACAATTTTTTGAAAATTGCTGTTTACAATGATTATTTGGCTTCATTTGAAAAGTATATATTATGTAATATTGCTTGATCATCTTTGTCAGAGCATGAAGAGATTGTTTGAAATGCACATTGGGAATAAATTTCTCACTTGGGGGCTTTGACCATATCCATTCAAGAGCAAGTCAATCAACCAAAATTGAGAAGTGTGAGATTGTACTGAGTTATTTACCAGTGTTTTTTGTCATAGCCACTGTTCAACTTCCAAAGGGAGCATGACTTGGTGGTAACTGTTCCTATGTTCCAAAGGGAGAATGACTTAGTGGTAACTGGCTGGCATATAGATGTCAATACTGAAAAGATTCACAAGCACAAGTTTGTTGAAATAATTGATTTGGCAAATGATGAAATTGGCTGTTGTTGCTGTATTGAAACTCAATCTTTGTATAAACATTTGTTTTTCAACAGATAAAATCACAAACTTTGGTCAAGATGCATGCCAAAGAAATGAAGGGAGGTATGATGATGAATAATATGAAGAAAGAATGATATTCAGGAAAATGAGAGGCATTTCCATCAATGAAAACAATGTTTGATTTGACAACATTAAATTACCTTCAGTTATTTCAGCTGATAATCCATGGCCAGCAACCATCCTGGCATCCCACCCAACCTAGTGCCATTGCCTGTAATAAGAAACCAAGAATCATGTTTCTTGCAAAGTGACACCATTCAATGTACCTTGATCTGACCCTTGAAAATTGCCATCAAGAAGCAGGTATGATGTGTCAAAGTTAATGGCAGGTTGGTAGATACAAGTAGATGAGATTGAACAACCACGTAAACTCATGTGGGGACTATTGATAAAATCTCCCCTACCCTACCAGACTCAAAAAATATGCACATTGGTGGGTCTGCTAGATTAGCTACAGATTAGGGACCATTCTGGGCTAACCACCCAATCAATGACAGTTTCAACTGCAAACAAGCTACAGGCTAACAACACACAGGACTAGTACTCACAAGTCTAACATCTAGTAGCAGGTAAGCCTGGTATGAAACTAGGGTTGATATTCACATCATAAAATTGAATGTATCCCATTGAACTCAATGGTATTTTTGATCCCTTTTACACAAGGGCTTACTTGAAAATACAATACCAGCATTCATCTAATTTCGAGAGTCTTGAACCAATTCATCTGAAATGTGGTAGATACAGGCTGTCACAAGTCTTTTTCAAGGAAGTAAGCTGCCCTGTATCTTTTAAAAAGGTACAGCATGACTGTTTTTTCTTCTCTTGAACCATTTTTGACAGGGGCATTAAATCATTTTGGTAAAGAATATTTTTTGTGTAACAGATATTGATTTTTATTAGATAATTTACTTAGGAAAAGTACATGCTAACAACACTGATTTTGACAAAACAACATCCATTTAATACAGAAGTACATCTTTCACACCTAGTGAATCTGCTTTAAAAATACTTGATTATTGTAAGATTGATGGATGGTGTATTTCATCCTGATGAGGGAACGGTTTTGGATTGTTGAAAGGAAAAGGAATGGAAATGTAGTAGCTGATAAAACTGTCATTTTTTTTGAACAAGATGTTTTGTTGTTGGTAACAAATTACAAGCTTGTCTAAAGCTTGTAAATCATTGTCTGTATATGATTCATGTTGGTCATTTAATGTTTTGCTCATCTGATTCTTTTGGGATCTTCACTAAAGAATGCATTTGATTTGCTTGTAAAAAATAGGGGGAAATTCTAGTGAGATGGAATTTCATCCAAATTCCATTTTTATTATATCAACAGAATAGAAATATTTTTATGAGAGCTTTCATTGGACATGCCCCTTTTGATAAAAAAATACAGACTTCTGACTTCCAAGTCTTTGTATTTTTGAACAAAAAAGTACTCTTTCATATATATAATTAAAATCTTTAAGTACATTTAATTGGACCATCACTGGTAACAG
>JALLOT010002014.1:0-13629 GCA_036939595.1 Thalassiosira livingstoniorum | reverse complement strand
CTAGAAAAGAACCTAGAAAAGAACCTAGAAAAGAACCTAGAAAAGAACCTAGAAAGGAATCTAGAAAAGAACATAGAAAAGAACAAAGAAAAGAACCTGCAAATGAATCTACAAAAGAACCTAGGAAAAAGTTACAAGAGTCAAAAAGTCTTGAAAAGGATTCTTCTAGTTGGACAAAAAAGCTATGAAAAGAACCTAAGAAAATTACCCAAGCAAAAAGTGGGAGAAAAGAACATAAGAAAAGAACCAAAGAAAATAGCCTAAGAAAAGAATGTAAGAAAAGAACCTAAGAAAAAAACTAAGAAACCTAAGGACCTAATAAAAGAACCTGAGAAAAGACCCTAAGAAAAGGAACTAAGAAAAGAACCTAAGAAAAGAATTTAAGAAAAGAATCTAAGAAAAGTATCTAAGAAAAGAATTTAAGAAAGGAATTTAAGAAAAGAATCTAAGAAAGGAATCGAAGAAAAGAATCGAAAAAATAATCTAAGAAAAGAATTTAAGAAAAGAATCTAAGAAAAGAACCCAGAAACAAATGTAAGAAAGGACCTAAGAATAGAACCAAACAAACCAACCTTGAAAATATCCCAAATTGGTCCAAATAATGAGTCTAGAAAAGAACCTAGGAAAGAACCTAGGAAAGAATCTAGAAAAGAAACTACAAAAGAACCTAGAAAAGAAACCAGGAATGACCCTACAAAAGAACCTACAGAAGAACTGAAAAAAGAACCTAAAATAAATATAGTTGTACAATGACCAAGCCCTCCTTTTGGAAGGATATATTCTTCCAGAAGGATGGGTTCTCAGAGGTATAAATAAATCACTTACTATAGTGCTTTTAAACTAATGAATGCATTTATACACTCAACTATTGAATCGCATACCCAGCCAGAGTGATCATAGCTAAAACTTAAAACTTTCAGCCCTTGTCTACTTTGATCTAGAGGGGTTGCACAAATGTTGCATTTTGAATCAATTCCAAACTTTGCAAAATTTAGAAATATCCTTTCAAAAAAATAATTCCTTATAATATGCTAATACTGAAATTCAATTTAAAAATGTACGATTTTCAATCAGAATTAGTGTCCTTTGATATTGCTGTGATGATATTGCTAAAATGGTAATACGACAACTACTTTGGATTCTTGGTGATTTGATTCAATAGTTTTACCAAATAGTGGCCAAGTAAGTACTTAGGTGCTACTTAGGTGGTAAAAGTACAAGGTAAGTACAATACATCAAGCTGACTCTATCTCTACTCTAGTATTGGCCTGCCATCTCAATGTAGGTACTTACTAATGTCAGTGACTCACTGCACACTCTAGCAAGGATAAAATAGAAAGTTTTGGAGCAGAGTCTCACATCATATATAGTAGTAGTAGTAAACAGCTCTAGAGAGAGTGAAGAAAAGTCAACACGAACAATGAGCCAACTGTGTTTCTGCCTTGATGCTTACTATGCATACAAAACCATGACAAAGATTCAACAAAAATTCAATTTGACAGCACAATCATCATTGATGACCCTATTGCAATCATCTTTCATAAATTTATCACTTTAAAGACCAAAAAACTAGATCAAAATCATGGGGGAAAGATAGATGAAACTATAGTGTCTCCACCACTGGTATGGTAGTGGACAAAGGATTTTTTGCACTATTTTTTGTCAAAAAATAAAAATTGAGAAACAAACTTGGCTTCCCACTTAGTTAAAATGTGATTGACACTTTTCTCAAAACAATTAAATGGAAACTTTGTTATATGAGGGAATTCTGGTCAAATTGAAAGTAATTGGCCCAAGGACTGGCCCCAAATTGCACAAAATTCTTCCTTCATCATCATTCTTGAGCCAATGTGAGTCCTAAAAAGTCAAAAACTTATGTTACTGACATTTTTTGTGTCAAAATTAACTATGTCATAGCTTGATTCTGTTGCTGTTTGGTTACAAATGTCTAGCATGCTACTTCCTTCCAAACAACAATGTTTTCTCAATGAAATTAACAAAAACTATACACAATAAAAACAATTATTCTTATTGCAATGCAGTATGATTTCACCACAATTTTGATATCAAGTGCTAATACTGTTAATTGGAAAAGTATATCTCTGTAAAGTGGCTGGATCCAAATTACTCTCACTTGAAAAATATCGATTTTTATTTTTGAATTGTTTTCATTATTTAGCTGCAATTAGCAGGCTTCCTTTTACATAGGTGTAAGTAGAGTAATGTATACACTGAATGAAAACAATTATTGTCATATATTATAGTATTTATAGTCAATACTTTATCCATATTCATTTGAATGATTCCATTTTGAAATGATAGTTAGGATGGGTAAACCAACATAAAAACCTAGTCTTTATGGAGTGCCATAAAAGATTTGTGCCGATGTTCATGAGGCATGTATTGAAAAATAGGATTTTTATGCTTCAGAGCTAGGTAAGAGAATGGAAGTAGTTACCTACATAAATGTTTATTCATTTGAATTCAAATTTCAAAACAAAGACAGGTTTTAAAAAGAGAAGGGTGTCATTTGCAGATGTGTGTAATTAGGCTTGGCAAGCAGTCAGACTTAATTAATTCTGCCAGAAATGTTGCATGCTGGCAACACTTCTCACATTTATGAGAGCAAAGATTGTTGGATGGACCCTTGTAGTCATCCTCCTAGTAGCACTAGCAACCTGTGACATATGTACATTTAATCTGTGTATAAAAATGTACCTGGTTTCTTTCCTTCTGTGGAGAAGAATCAACATATCACTATCACTCAGTATTGCTAATATGGCTAATTAGGTACCTAAAATGATGTATCAAAGTCCATGATGAGCACCAATGTCTCACAAGTAAAAGCTCTGCTTCTTGAATGGTTTATTTATATAAAAACATTTTTTCATTGATTTCCTTGATCTTTGTGGCAGATTGTGCATTTTGATTGACTTTTCAGTGCTAAAATTGCTTGGAGCAGGGACAAAGAACAATACTATTATTGTATGTGTAAAATCATTTTCTCTAAACAGTAGAGCTTGGTGCTTTATATTTCATAATACATTGTGCCTACTTATGTTAACATAAATTCCACTTACCCAATTTTAGATTTATCCATTTGCGGGAATATTTCCAATTTCACACAAAATTATTTCTTTATTTTCAAACTTTAAATTTTTACTCCTCCATCCCTGTAATGTAGAATCCAGTCACTATATATTACCTTAGAATTGATGTCAAGTTCATCAAAGACTCAAAAGTTATTGGTGTCATAATGGTTCATGGTGGATGGCAGTACCAATAACTGTGGAAGAGCTGAGTGATAATACCACTGTTGCCCTTCACTATCTTCCATTCAAACACATCCACACACAATATAACCCTCACCCTCATCCATTGAGATTTTACAACCATCACCACATCTCATGTATTGCCCCTCCCCTGGCACAATTTATTGCAATCACAGTTGCCATTTGCAATGGTTAAATTACCACCATTTTCTCCTTTTCCCATTTTATTTATTTTGTTTTGGTATCTCATTTTTGACTAAAATATTCTTTGATTTTGAGAGTACTCTGAAGCTCTGCTAGGAAAGAAAGATATCCTTCCATCAAAAACTAATCAATTAACAATATCAATACCATTACAGAAGAAAAAAGAAAAAATGGATGCAACATTGGTGGGATTAGTAAAAAAATCAATGTTGGCATTGACAACATCAGTATTAGAAATGTTTGTATTGCCAACAATGGTATTTGCAAAATGAGCAAGAAACATGATGTATTTATGGAATACATAGGCGTGAGTTTTTTCTCCTTTTTGCTGTAATACTGCTTGTTTGAACCATTGCAAGTAAAAAATATCTATTTGGTGTTAATTACTGTGATATTAGTACCTATTAATTTTACCTGAAACTCTATACCAACCAGTTTTTGATAACTTTATGTGGATATGAAATTGGTTTGATAGGTATGTATTCATGTTTATCCTACAATGGATATATTAATACCATGTAAAAACATACAAAAAAATATTGCTTGATCTACATCATTGAGTTGAAGTGAATGAAAGAAAAGAAAAGAAAAGAAAATGTTGATTTTTTGTTTCAAAAATGTACTGAAGGGTAATAAGTATCCAATAATGATTATTCTTAGTGTTTGTGTTGTTTTTTGTATTTGTTTTGATTAGGGCACAAATGAAATAAAATCTAAGTATGTTGTTTTTTTGACATGGGACGTGGGATGACTGAGATATAGAAATTGTTACATCTTTATAAAAAAGAAACTAATCATTAATTTATTATTTGTCAGAAATAACATTCAAAAATGAAGAATTTCTTCATCACAGTTCTGTTTGCACTCTGAGCAATATCAGTAGGTAACTAACATTTTTAAGTGAGTTCAACTAAGCGAGAACAAAATGGTAAAAAATTGCACTCCCAAGATAGGGTTCCTCTCCCACTAGGTTACACTCTCTCCATACTAAGCCATAAATGCTACTAATGCTGCTTTTGAGCAATCAACTGCCAGTTCTATTTGTTGAAGTCTGTCATTGCCCCACAAGCTTGAACTAATGGGAGAGATATGACAAAGTTCAACAAAAGAAATACATAAACACTCATGGATATGTCCATGATAACCCCAAGGGCAGAGCTTGTGATTTTAACTGCTGCACAGATGAGCAAGACACAGGCACACCAGCAGAATGCATTTCTTGTCTATCAATGATCAAACCTAATCACTTGTCACTCTGACATGGGAGCTGTGTACAAAGTGATAGCTTGTCCGGACCCAGGGATTGAACCCAGTATTGTACCTAATGTATTTTGTGCATTATTTTTGTTCAAATCTGCCACTGTCCCACAAGCTTGAGCTACTGTAATAGTGACCAAGGTCAGCACTGTTGAGAAATATAACATGATTCCCAGGCATTGTTGTGCAATGCCAATGCCTACCATTAACCCACTAATTATGGTTCTTTACTGACAGGGACCCCACTTCCATTCTGGCACCAAACAACTATCTGGATTGATGAAGTAAATCATGACTTTCCCCTCCCCTCTATGGTGCCTGCAAGTACATCATTCCTTCTATTTTACATCCCCTGTTGCCATTATTTTGGCTCCCTTTTCCTGAAGCAGTTAGCTGAATTATACAGTCCCCCAAACTTGGGAAAGGATACAATGCCCCATGTGATCCACACAAAATTAACCATTTACATTCCTTGAAAAGTTGCTGACTCTGACTACCCCCAATGTTGCTGCTTTTCTCATTCCTTTGGCTCTCTTTGGGTGTCCATCAACAGCATACCACTAAACATGTGTGCTCCCATTACCATTTGCGTATCATGGGTACCATTTTTTGTATGTACTATTCTGGATGTGACCAACACTGTGAAAAGAACTAACTCAATCCCTATATCTGCTTGAATCACTCTAATTGTTGCTTTTCACCATTCTTTCCATTGAAACACTAGTTTAATGGCATTTCTTTTTCAATGTCGGTGGGGAACATCCCATGGAGCTCATACTTCACTGACAGCATTTAACTTTCCTGCTACCAATCAAGTTTTGCCATGACATTGTTGTTGTTCAGTTTTCAGATTCCCAGAACAAATCCTCTTCACCCTCGAGGTACAAACACACACTTCCATACCCCCCATTGTCCTGTGGTTATTTGTATTTGCCTTGGGAAGTTTACCAATTGAATCTTTTCTAGGCGTAGTGCTGATGATGGTCATTGCCATGGCATTTTGATTTACACATAGGCATCCATGCCTATCCTACAGAGTGCATGTAGTGCAGTGGTAGATTACTTTTCAAATCCTCTGCTCTTAAAAAGGTTTTGCTCTGAGCAACAACACACAGGTGCTCACAAAAAAGCACAGAGATCATCTTTTCAATAATGACATAGTCAGATCTGCTTAAAGTAATTACTTCATCATGTGTCCTGTTTCACTATTTAACTTGGCGAAATTGTTAAAAACTTCACACCAAAACTTCACACCAAAACAAAACAAATCTTAAAAGCAAGAGCAAGCAGCAATTTGGGGCATTTCAATATGAAGTAGTTGTCTTACAGTTCAGCAAGAGCAACCAAACATCCTTTGTGAATCAGCATTGAATGAGACATTTCACCAGTTGCCATGTTTACAAAAATCATCAGAATAATGTTCATTTCATAGACATGAGAGATTTAGTCATCACAACATATTTGTTTCATAGACAAATCTAGAAATCGAAGAACAAAAATTAAGATATGATGAAGACTAGTCAATTCAAACCTCAGAAATGCAACCAAATTGGCTTGGAGATGCTGCAAAATATTCTCACAAATCTAGTCCATTTTCCTGCTTATCCAGCTATGCAAAATAAGAGATATGTGGCTTTTTTTGGTACAAAGTACAAACTAGGTTTCTTCCAGTAACATGTATTTGGAATGGGATGATTGTAAAACAATTCTTTGGCTTTGTTTTTGTCTGCAACTGCAGGTGGTTGTTTGTGAATAGCATAAACAAAATAAATTAGACCATGCTTGATGCACAGGGAAAAAACAAACTTTTGACTTCTAAAAATATAAAAATCACGAGACTGAATGTGCTGGAAATCTCTCAAGTATTATTGTGCTTGCAGAAAAACTAGTAGTGCACCATACATTTAACTTTGACTGATGACCACCTTTTTAAATATTCTGTTTTTCCCCATGATACTAAAATGAACATATGATAATTACTCTCAGGTTCATAAGATGTTAGGTATCGAAGAAATAAAGCAAAATGGCCAATAGTTGACTTAGAAATACCACTTGGTCATTGTACATAATTGTGTGAATTGTGTATTGTGGGATTTGGGATAAGATCTGAAACAATTTGGAAATATTAAAATTTGGAATGCATCAATATTTCCCCCTTTAAGATCAAAACTAAATGAAAATATCAATGTTTATTTTTAATATCACTTCAAAGAAATGAATGCAAGCCTGATTTTTTTACTGTCAACCCTGGTCAAACTTCAAATTTGAAATAATATAATTCAAACATGAGTTCGTGGGAAAAGTGGATTATCAAGAAATAATAGCTGTCTTCATTGTTGCCTTGTGTGCTTTTGATGATTCTTTATGTCAAATTTCAACAGTTCCAACCTGCAAAAATACGAAAACTGCGATACCAACGTAAACAAGCTTCGGAATCGAAAATTTACAGTAACTCTCGAAACTCAGCAGAAGCAACCAAACTACTTTCATAAATGAGGATCCCACGAGTAATTGAAGCAATTTTATTGTAGTCAAAAATATTATGTTTCATGTTAGTTTTCCTCCCATGTGGAGGACTTAGAGAACTTAGAGCCTCTACTTCGATTTCAGAAAAAAGTCCGCAAATTTATTCTTGTTACTGACCGATAGCAAGAATGGAACTCGAAAATTAGAAGTTCAAGTGCATTAGTCCAAAACCTCAAATAAGCAACCAAGTTTGTATAAATGTTGAAAACTGTTCTCTTCCATCTAATCAACTTTTTTGCTCGTCCAGCTGCTTGGCGGTGTGGCTACTCATAATTTTCTGCTCCAACAAGAGTTCATCCAGTAGAATGTATTTGAAACGAGAGCCAATGATCCCAGGAACGAATAGAAATATCAGATTTTTCGAGAGTTGAATTAATATCCAAGCCATTCGTCGAATTTCTCTGGAGTCAACCCTGTTCGCTCAATCAATCGTTTTTTCACCACTGTTTTTGCCGTTTCAATATCAATCATTCCACGCTTAATTAACTCCATCCCGTATGAGTATAGGTGTTTGAATTCAGCCTTCACTTCTGGAATATCCAAATTATTTTTGATATCAAACAAGGTCGGCGTCATTATCCCAGTTTCCGGATCTCTATCATATAGCATTCCCTGCTCTGTTGTTACATCATTTTTTTGTGATCGAGTTATTTTTTTTTTGAGAAACAAAATGTTAGAATCGTTTGACCCATGTTGTTCGAATATATGACACTCCTCCACCTCTACGGACTAATCTCGGAATCTCAAATGTCGCTCACCAATCATTAATTCATAAATCCTCAACGATAGCGCTTGGACGTCAGCAGCATCGTCATCCCTTACAGCTCGCAACGCCTCTAACTCTGGCGGTGGTTCCACCCCTTCACCAAGCCTCGAACTGACATCAGCAATAAATTGCGTCGCTGATTCCCTTAATTTTTCTTCCATTGTTTGTTGAGGTTTTTCGGGCATGGCCGAAGGAAAGTCGAAATCCGACATTTTTCTCAATGTCGAGGTCGATCTTGAAGAAGAGGAAGAAATATGACTGATGGACGGCGATTTGGCCGCGGGAGACACATATTTTGGCACACGAGGTTGAAAGTTTCGCGTTGCGGCTGGCGAAAATGCCTGAATTGACGAGGCCGACACAGCCAAAATAGAAGCCAAAGTTCCTCCTGAGAATTTCATTTTTTTCTTGTTTCAATCTTCGAAAAGCTGAGCGAGATGCAAAAAATGCACATAATTGGAAAATAGTATTGTAGTCCTAATAATCCTGCCTAGTAATCATGCATGGGATGTTGTCTTTCGTAATGTCGTACCTTAAGTATGGTACTATCTACCTATGATGTATGGTCCGTAGCTTATTATTTTTTCCCGTGGCCGGCTTATGTTAGTACATAGGAGTACACCTTATGATGTAGGAGTATTGTACTTAGGTAATAGTACTCGTAGGATAGTAGGGGGTCTTAGGAGCTAGCTAGCGAGGTAACTCTAGAGAGAGAGGTACACGTATGTACAATATTGTAGCGAGCGAGCGAGGCAGGCATTGCGTGTAGTGTAGATACCTCTATGTACTATGTACAATACATAAGTACCTACTCTAGAGTACTACATACGTTTGTTGAAGTCTGGATCTTTTTGAGCCATTACATAGAAGGTGATTTGGCACCGTTGTGAAGAGGACCGTTCCAATGACCGACCTTTTCTTCTGGGAGAACTTATTCGTGTTCGAGGAAAAACTTTTACTATTTTACAGCTATTCTCTTTGGTTTTTGGTTTCCGTGAGTTGCGCAAAGGAGAAGAAGGGAGAAGACCTACATACTTACCAGCACTCTGCCGTGTATGTGACAGCATGTTTCAGGCCCTAAACCATATTCTATCATCATACTGCTTCTTATCGACATGATCCAACGAATACACAACACCCCTCTCGCTCTAAAAGTGATCTCGTCTTCATTGTCCACAACAACCGTCACACGTCCCAAATGTTCTCGAAATATTCTTGGGTGGGCCGATATGAACATCGGCAGAAACAATCCAAAATTCTCAATTTATTTTTGCATGCATCGCTCAGACAACGTAGCCCGGGCCGGGATGGGGAGACTAGTTATCCCACTTCGACATTTCAACAATAAACCCACCAAAGTTGGTGAACAAATTAACGACGTTACGATAAACAGTGACTCAGACGAAAATACAAATGAAGAAGATGTAATGTACTTTCACATATCTCCAAGGTGAATACGAAAGATATCGATAATTCTCATCCACTGTATTGATCGTTGTGGCTACTCAATAATTCGTTGTTCATCCCTTCTTTGATGTCTTTCATACTATCCAACTACTACATCGGATACACTAAAACTCCCCGCATAGTGGTGATTGGTGGACTGGACCTTCCATTTTTGCTGCAAAGCATTTGCAACCAGTGAGTAGATGAACGATGTTTTCAAAATTGCTGGTTTTACTTTTCTTCGTCACAGTTGCGGAAAAGAATATCATTCTTCTGCCATAAGCACTTTTTTTGTGACTTCTCCTCTCACATAATGTGCACCTCGTAATCAGGATTATGTGCGGAGTATACCAATACCTCGGGGGTTTGACCCACATGCTTTTTTTGGAGAGGAAGATGATGAAATAAATGAAAGTGACGTAAGTGAAGAAATTGGCAGTGAATCACTTCTGATAGAAGATGCAACACAAAAGAAAAATTTAGAACAGAACAATTCAATTGAAAATGGGACGAAATCGCAACACAATTCGTATCCCCCAATGACTTGGGAGGAAAAACAGCATTTGCTTCATAGAATCTATGATGAAAAACAATTTCCAGTCGAGTTGATAGAGCAAATTTCACGAAAAGGAAGCAAAGGATGATCATTTGACAATTTTAACTGCTGCCAAATTTCACGTAAAATGAAGGACTTGTACTGGATCTTGTTCATTGATTTGTAAAGTGATATTAGAGATTCAAATATTCAAAAATTTATTGCATAGCAGTTTGGGTAACAACTGCTTGCTCGAAGACAAAATATCATTTGCCTGTACACTGTACACAGACAAGGATAATCACAGTTATGAAGAAAATTGTGTACCGCCGAGTGGCTTGTTTAATTTCAATTACAAATTCAAACCTCAAGTAAAAAAGTAGGACCACTTAAATAACGAATCCAAGAAACACATGGACCCCACTTCTCTTTTCTAAACACGCCCAACTACACCTGAGTAGGTGAGATTTCAACCTCCTTTCCCCAAACTCCCAAACCGCACCAACAACACCAACACCACCCTCAAAGCTTCCTGGGAGTCTTCAACTGCGACCCCCTCCCACCAGGCTTCGCCGCATCCGGCCCCGTCGGCACAATCTCCCCCGCCGCCTCCAACTCCCCCCGAAAATACTCAATCGTCCTCCTCAACCCCTCCTCCACCGTCACCTTCGGCTCCCAATCCAACTCCCTCTTCGCCGTCGAAATATCCGGCTCCCTCTGACTCGGATCGTCCGCCACCTTGGGCAAATACTGAATCTCGCTCTTCGATCCCGTCATATCCCGAATCTTGGTCGCGAAGTTCTTGATGGAGTATTCGTCGGGATTGCCGAGGTTGACGGGGGAGTCGTACGGGCCGTTCATGAGTTTGGTGAGGCCGTTTACGAGGTCGTCGACGTATTGGAAGCTGCGGGTTTGTTCGCCGTCGCCGTAGATGGTGATGTTTTTGTTTTGGAGGGATTGGATGATGAAGTTGGAGACGACGCGGCCGTCGTTGGGGTGCATGCGGGGGCCGAAGGTGTTGAAGATGCGGGCGATGCGGATGGAGACGTTGTTTTGGTTTTTGTAGGCGTACATCATTGTTTCGGCGACACGTTTTCCCTCATCGTAACACGCCTGTGCAGTGTGAAATTGGGCAGAAGATTAGAGTTTTATGATCAGTTACCAGTTTTACAAAGTTTGATCGGAATTGTTACAAAGTTTGATCAGGCAGGTAAAGTTTAGAGTTCTTACCCGAGGCCCAATGGTGTTGACATTTCCCCAATAGCTCTTTCAGCGGCAAAGGATTTTGTGGGATAGAAGATGAAAATGAGCAAGAAGTAATTTATAAATATTTCACTGTAGTAGAACATGATATATATACTTCCTACTTCCAACCAATTGTTCCTCTCTTAACTCTTCCGCCACTGACTCACCTCCGGCTGAGGATGCACCGTAGGATCCCCATAAATCTCACTCGTACTCGCCAACAAAATCCTCGCCTTCACCCTCTTCGCCAACCCCAACATATTAATCGTCCCCATAGTACTCGTCTTAATCGTCTTCACCGGATTGTACTGATAATGCGGCGGACTCGCCGGACACGCCAAATGATAAATCTGATCCACCTCCAACAAAATCGGCTGCGTCACATCGTGCCTCACCAACGAAAAGTTCGGATGGTGCAACCAGTGCTCCACATTGGCTTTTCGGCCAGTGAAGAAATTGTCGAGGACCACGACTTCGTGCCCCTCGGACATGAGGCGATCGACGAGGTGGGAGCCGACGAAGCCCGCGCCGCCGGTGACGAGGATTTTTTTGCGGAGGGCGTCGGGGAGGCGGGCGGTGAAGATGACATCTGGGGTGTGGGGGGTGGGGATGGATTGGGAGGCGAGGAGTTGTTGGTCGGCGATGAAGCGTTCGACGCGGGCTCGTTTGACTTCGGGGGTGTCACCGGTGGAGTCGAGGGAGGCGTTGCTGAAGTTTCGTTTGTAGGAGTCGGGGGTTTGGAGGGGGTCTTTGGAGTCGTCGGTGGACATGGTGGATGGTGGAGGAGATGTGGAAGGGGTTGGAAGGATGGGGTTTGATTGGGTTTCCAGCAAGATTTAGGACCTTTTTATGAGACCATGAGACATGAGACCAAGCACCAAGCTGCATGCACCAAGCAGCACCAAGCAATGAAAAAAGTTGATAATCCAATCCAATGAGCGGATCCAGGCAGGATCCAGGCATTCAAGAAAAAGAGAAATGCCTGCCTTCTGCCTCCTGTCAGAAAGATACGGTTCTTACTCTTTACTATCGATACAATATTCATTTATATATCTTATTTTTTGTATCTTTACCTTTGTTTTTAACATATTGAAAAATTATTTATGAAACTGAAGTAGAAATTTAATTATCCGATTGTGACTAATTGCTGTGACCGATTATCAGTGCGTGTGGTGACAAGTGATCATGTCTGGAACAAAGGTTCTAAATTTTTTCGCTAAAATTTGAAGGTATGGTATTGTACTTACAGGATGATCAAATGATTTTTTTCGTCACATCATTAAAACTTTTGAGATAAAAGGTAAAAGGGCTAAAGAATATTTTTAGCAATCTTTTATTGCTTTAAAAATTATTGAATCCATTACAATAAAAATAAAAGAGATAATCATTGAATATTTTACAATAATAAACACTGCTTGAAATTGAAACTTAAAGCTAACAAAATACTAGTTGTATTCAATTGTACAGGGGTACTAACTGTTGCATTAACTGAAGCAAATATCCAAAAATTGTATATCATGTAATAGCAGCTTGTTTCTGGCTTTATTTTTATTATTGTATTTTTTTCAGTTTTATATGGTAAACAAAACTGGTATTTTTTCATTTTTTTGTACAAAAAACAATATCTCTGGCTTTAAACTGCCCATGGGTAAGTACTAACTGTTGTAGTAACTGAAGCAAGAATCCACAAATTATATATCATGCAGTAGTAGCTTGTTTCTCATCAGTTTTGTATTTTTTCCAATTATATGGTGAAAATGCTAATTATATTTTGTCAGTTTTTGCCATATAAAAAATAGGATTTTAACTTTACATGGGTACTAACTTTTGCAGCAATTGAACCAAAAATTGACAAATTATACATCATGAATAGTAGCTTATTTCTGGCTTTGTCTTTAATTTTGTATTTTTCCAGTGTTGTATAGTAAAAACAATAAGTAACTTTTTTGGTTTTTGTCATACAAAAAATAGTCCAAGCTTTCAACTACCAATGGGTAGTTGTTGTACTAACTGTTTTGGCAACTGAAGAAAGAATCCACAAATTATGCATCATGCATTAGTAGCTTGTTTCTGCCTTTTGATAAATTTACTTATTGTTTCAGTTTTGTACAACAAAAACATTTTGTATTTTTTTCATTTTTTACCATGCTTAAAAAGTCAAACAAGGCTTTCATTTAAGGCAGGTCAAATTAAAATGTACCGGTAATCAAAAATATGGTTGAAATTTTTTATTTTTTGAAAATAAGGGTATTACACACTGTTGGAAAGGTAATTTCATGTAAAATTTGACTGTAAAAGAAAAGCCAGGGGTGAAGCAAGGTATAAATAGTTATGGGCACTAAAGCATATTGCCTGGTTCATGTCAACGGCGTAGATGA